>JALGBA010002225.1:0-20560 GCA_023970755.1 Azemiops feae | reverse complement strand
GGAGGATCTGGACAGACTTGAACACTGGGCGCTATCTAACAAAATGAAATTCAATGGTGAAAAAAGTAAGGTTCTACATTTAGGCAAGAAAAACCAAATGTACAGGTATAGTATAGGGCAGGGGTCGGCAACCTGAAACACTGAAAGAGCCACTTGGACCCGTTTCCCTCACACAAAAAAAAACTGGGAGCCACATAATGCGCGCACATTGAAGAGTAGAGCCTAAGGCGAGCCCTGCCCCCGTCCAGCTCGGTATGGACGGCTCTGCCGTCCTGGCTTCTCCTCCCCTCGGAAAAGACTGCTCTCCCCCCGCCCCGCGCTCTCCTTCTCTGGGACTTTCTTCTTTCCGCCTTTTGGCACGAAGGTTCCGAGGGAGCGGAGGAGGAGGCTGACGGGGAGAAGGAGCTGCTGCGGCAAATCTTCCGAGGTGGCAGCAGACGGCCGCTTGGGCTCGCCTAAGCCTGCTGCGGGAGGCCGGAGTTGAGGCTTCTGGCTCGCTCTGGGAGGGGTGTTCGGAAAAGAGAGGATGAGAAGCGGAAAGTGGGAGAAAGGACGTCTTCCAGCTCTCGGGGTTCTTTCGCTGGGAGGGCGAGGAAGCAGCAGTTCTGCTCCGCGGGAGGTGGGAGCAGGCAGCCTCTCCTTCAAGCTTCGCCAAGTGACTCCGGGAGCGCGAGGTCCAAGTCCCCGGAATGTCAACTTTGCGAAAGAGGGAGGCGGTGGTGGGATTAAAATAAAACGGGGGGGGAGGTTGAGGAAATCCAGCAGACGCCTATATCAGAGGGCGAGCAAGAAAGGCAAGATCGGGGAGAGGAAGAAAGCTTTCGGGGCTTGCCCAGCAGTCAGCTGCTCCCTGCTCTCAGGAATCACCGTGGCAGGCAGGGACCGCGAGGAGCAGCCAGGATTGGAGGAGCAGAAGTCAACACTGCCAAAGAGGAGGAAGGAAAGGAAAAGTGGGGGTCTTTAAATAGTCACGCCCACTTTTCCCCCTTTTTCCCTATTTTTTGCAACGACCGGTTGCAGACATCCACATGTGTATGCGTCAGGTTTGGAAGCCTCCGTTTAAGTCTGTGCAGACATAGGCTGACTTAGGAGCGAAAACACTGCTGGTAGATCTTGTGGGATTTTTGCATGCAGTTTACTTGTGTGGGGGGAGGAGGAGGAAGCGCGGAGCAGCCAGTCAGAGCCCAGATTGTTTGCTTATTGAGAGACAGAGAGAGAGAGAGAGAGAGAAAGAGAGAGAGAGAGAGAGAAAGAGGGAGGGAGGGAAGGAAGACAAGAAAGGAAGAAGAAAGGCAGGAAGAACATGGGAAGGAAGGAAGGAAAAAAGAGAAAGAAAACAGGAAGAAAAGGAAGGAAGATATAACCTTCAGCAAAGCAGCCTCCCTGCAAAAGAAACACATTCGCACTTATGTGAGCAGACACGTGCCCCCACAAGCAGCTCCCCTCTCAGCCTCCAAGCCAAAAACCTCGCCTTGCCTTAATTGCAGGCGAAACCTGCCGAAAGCCCAACCAGCCCGTGCAGAAGCGCTGCCTGCTTGCTTTTCCAGGGCGCTCCAGCCCAGCTTCTTTCCCTTTTAGCTGGACAACCTTTAAAATCGGCCTTTTCTCTTTATTTATTTGGGGGGGGGATCTGCAAGCATGCCAACTGGGGCGGCGGGGCGGCCGGAGAAGAGCGGCCAGCCAGGAGGATGCGCGACCTGCTCACCAGCTGATCCTGGCTGAGCTCCTCCCGAGCAAGCGTGCCGGCCAGGTGATGCTGAGGCCGCTTTGGAAACAGAAAGTAAGCATCGTGCAAAGCGGAACGGCTTGCCTCTGCGCCTTGGAGCCGGTAGGTGCCCCTTTGGAGGAGGAGGAGGTGCCGTCACCACCCCTGGCGCTCTCTCCCGGGATGGGCATCTTTGCGTGGCGGAGTGGCTGGGCGCTCGCTCCCTTCTCCTGGCCTACTGCAAGTCCCCGGAGAAAAGGGCCTACTCACCTTTCTAGCAGTCCGTGCAGTCTGAAGAGAGAGAAGAGGTTTGTGGGCAGTCCCACAAACCAAAGATGTTCAACCAATCAATTCAAACTTTACAAGTTTTTTTTTTCATGAGAAGTTTGAATTGATTGGTTGAACTTTTTTAGTCCCTTTTTGGGGGGGGGGAACTGCACATGGACTGGGAGCCGCAGGAGACGGCTGAAAGAGCCGCATGCGGCTCCGGAGCCGCAGGTTGCCGACCTGTGGTATAGGGGGTACCTTGCTCAATAGTAGTAACTGTGAGAGGGATCTCGGAGTCCTAGTGACAATCACTTAAATATGAGCCAGCAGTGTGCTTCAGCTGCCAAAAAAGCCAACACAGTGCTAGGCTGCAATTAAAGAGGGATAGAATCAAGATCACGTGAAGATTAATACCACTTACAATGCCTTGGTAAGGCACCCTTGGAATTACTGCACCAGTTTGGTCCACCACGATGTAAAAAAGATGTTGAGGACTCTAGAAAGAGTACACAGAGAAGAGCAAACAAAGGATGATTAGGGGGAATGGAAAGGCTAAAACATATAAGGAACGGTGTTGCTGGAAGTTGGGTATTGTCTAGTTTAATGACGACGAAGGAAGGGGGGGACAGAATAGCGTGTTCCAATATCTCAGGGTCTGCCACAAAAAGAGGGCGTCAAAGCTATTTTCCAAAGCGCCTGAAAAGGGCAGGACAAAGAAGCAACGGCCTTTGGAAACTATAAGGAGAGAAGGCAACCTAGAGAACTGAAGAGAAATCCTGCAGTCTAGAAACAAATAACCAGTGGAACAACCTGCCTTCAGAAGCGGTGAATGCTCCAACACTGGAAGTTTTTAAGAAGAGACTGGACAGCCATTTGTCCGAAATGGTATAGGGTTTCCTGCCTGAGCAGGGGGTTGGACTAGATGACCTCCAAGGTCCTTTCCAACATTATTATTATTATTATTATTATTATTATTATTATTATTATTATTATTATTATTATTATTATTATTATTATTATTATTATTATATAACAGCTTCGTTTTTGACAGAATCTATTTTGGTTTTAGGGTGGTTTTGTTTTGTTGTTTGCTTTTATTGTTTGGTGGATATCAGGTCCACCAACTACAGCCAGATGAAAATAGTCACTTAGGACAGGTGTCAATGCTCTAAAAATTAAGGAACAAGATAGAATTGGGTGCTCAGTATCAGCAACAGCCATGTAAGTCCTTTCACACACAGATTAATTCCCATTTTCCTTGTAAATTTTTAATTAATGCATTTATTTTCTTGGAGCAGCACCAGTCACCACCACCAATTTTTCAGTTATTGTAAGAGATGGTGCCTATGGAGGGGGAGCTGGTGTGATGGACTACAGTGAAGCAGCAGTTTCCCAGGAAGGAGGAAGCAAGACAAGAGGCAACACAGCCCAGAGCTGGATAGGAGTCAGAGGAAGAGAGTTACAGTAGCCACTCCCTAGAATGTCCAAGGGTATATCCATTAAGGTAAGAGTTGTAAGGGTTTAGTCTGGCAAGATTCTGTCTATTGTGTGTAACCAAATAAAGAACTGAACTTTGCCTGGATTATTCTACAGGTACTCCTTGAGGTATGAATGGCCATTTAACAACTGTTCAAAGTTACGAATGCACCCCAAAAGTGTACTTACAACAGGGGTACAAATTGGAGACCAACAAGCCTCTGTCTGCAGTCATGTGACCTGGATTCAGTCACTCCTGAAGCAGCAACCATTTTCAGTCCTGTGACCTCCCTTGGGGACCCAGAAATTGCCCATGGTTACAACACACAATTTCTGAGGCCCATATTGTCTCACACTCATTTTCCCCCTGGTCACATGACCAATCAAAATCTGGGAACTTTGCAGCTGGTGTGCTTTTCCCCCCCCTCCTCATTGTGTAGGAGATCACCAGGCTGAGCCTGAGGGAGGGGTCAAACGCATCATCAGTCATGAGTCCCTTCGTGCCCACAAGAGATCTAGGTCCAGCCCACCTTGAATGCCTTTCTTATCTCCCGCTAATTTCCCTTGACATTTAGTAGCTCGGATTCTTGTAGAGAGCTTAACCTTGCAATAAATCTTTATACTCATTTGAACGGCCTAATTCTCCTGGTGCTTGACATTAATCTGAGCTACCCTCCTTCACCAAAAATTTTCTCGGACTCCGGAATAACCTAGCCATGACCTGAGATTCCAGAGCTGCAGCAATAGCAGACAAGCCAGACCTCTGCTCTATCAGCAGACGCCAAGACATCATTGAAGACAAAATCAGGAATCTTGCAGCCAATTTTCAACAGATGATGCAGCAAATGCAGATCACGACTCAACAAAGCATTCCTTTGCAACCACAACCACCTGTTCCACCTGCCCATGCACAACTGCCTGTTCCTGCTGTGCTCATCCCCAAGTCTCCCGGCTGCCTACCGCAGAGATTCACTGGTGAGTCTGATAAGATGAGAACATTCCTAGCACAGCACAATGTGTTCATCAGCACCTGACTTGGGGAGTTTCCAACACACAGATCAAGATTCTCCTTCATCTTCACGCTTTTAAGTGACTCTGTTGCCAAATGGGTGCTTCCACTCATCGAAACCAATGACCCTGTCATGGACAGTTACCCAAACTTCCTCACTAGATTTAGAGAGCATTTTGGAGACCCCAGCAGGTACTGTAACCTGTTCGTGATGGAGGGAGGTGCCCTGAAACACAGAGGCAGAATAGTAGTTCCCCCCATGCAGGGAAGCTGTACTGCAGCTTTGCCAAGATAACCAAACGGCAGGGCATGGGGGCGTCGTCAAAACCCTGCACAGAACATTAAGAGACTTTTGATGGCCTAAGATGGCTGCAGCCATAAAGGAATATGTGGCCTCTTGCTACATGTGCAGGAGGGCCAAACCCCTCCATCAGAAGCCTGCAGGACTTTTGCAGCCACCTACACCTCCCCACCCTTGGCATACAGTCTCTCTGGATTTCATTACTGATTTACCCCCTGTTCAAGGCTTCACTACCATACTAGTGGTGGTAGATCTTTTCACCAAGCTGGCCCATTTTATACCCTGCAAGGGATTTCCCAATGCCAAAGACACATCCAAACTTTTTCTAGACCATGTCTTTTTCTACCATGGCATGGTCTCAGCCCTTGTGTCAGACAGAGGGGTGCAATTCCAATCTAGATTTTGGAAAGCACTTTTCCAGCTACTAAATGTCAAGGTCAACCTCTCCTCAGCTCACTACCATGCCGTGAATGGGGAGGCTGAGAAGACTAACCAGCTCCTCCAGCAGTACTTGAGGTGCTACTGCACCTACAGCCAAGAAAACTGGCCATCGTTACTGCCACTTGCAGAATTTTCTTACAACAATTCACTGCACTCATCAACTTCAATGACACCATTTCAAGCCATGTATGGCACACAGCCTAAGGTATTGCCAAACCATCCTGCACTGGACTCCACTGTTCCAGGGGTGGTTGACTTCTTACAAGAACTTGCAGTCCAAGATCTTTTCAAACAGCAACTTGACCAAGCAAAACAGGCTTACAAGAAGGCAGCAGATGCCCATCGCCAGGAGGGCCTACCCATATCAGTAGGAGACAAAGTTTGGCTCTCTACTAGGTTCTTAGCCACTTCAAGACCTTCCAAGAAGCTAGATGGTAAATGCGTGGGACCATTCAAAGTTCTCCGACAAATCAACCCTGTAGCCTTTGACCTCCAATTACCCCCTTCAATGAAGGTGCATTCAGTGTTTCACCAAACATTAAATTCCAAAGATGCCCCCCCAAGCACAATAAGTCCCAGCAACACCATCCACCACCAGTCATAGTAGAGGAAGAACCAGGATACGAGGTGGAAGAAATCTTAGACTCTAGGAAAAGAGGAAAAGGCATTCAGTACTTGATTCATTGGAAAAGCTACCCAGTTGCAGATCGTTCCTGGGAAAACGCATGGTATGTTCATGCCTCTGATTTAGTTCACCAGTTCCACCAGCGCTTCCCTGACAAGCCAAGGCCAACCAAGCTACCTCTGCCCTGCCCAATTTCGCCTGAGGATCCTGTTGAGGAAGAAGTTAACCAGTTAACCCATTAAGAAGCAATACACCCCCATCTTAGAAAGGAATAAGAATTTAGAAGAATACAACTGTGCAACTTGTCAGTTAGTAAATGTAACAACACATACTCAGAAATAGATCGGAAGTTACAAGATTTGGCAACAGGAAGACAAACAGCAGAAACCACAAGTAGGGACAAAGGACATGTAGTGCTTAAGCAAGATATAACTCTATAGAGGTAAAATGACACGTAAGCTCAGGCGAGGCGCAACTCCATAGGCCAGGGGTGTCAAACTGCCGGCCCGCGGGCCGGTTGCATCATGCGGAGGCTGCACCCACCCCAGCTCCGGCAATGCAAAAAAAGTCACGATACATCGCGACACGTCATGTGACACGGCGAGTTTGTCACCCGTGCCATAGGCAAATGGACACGTAGACTAAAAGCAAGGTAGAACTCCCAAAAAGGTAATGGCTTTATGAAATGTTACTTCCCTATTTCTGGAAATTAATTGTATAAAAGACAATGCTTTGCTATTGTTCAGGGTCTCAGCTCCCAAATTGGACTGGGACCCTTTTGCTGAAGTGCTTCAATAAAAGTTTTGCAAAAGTCCGTCTTTTGTGTCTGGCTCTGATTGGTTTCTGTGCCAGGCTGAACCAATTTCTGGACAACAGTGGGATGGGTGATGTAGGAGATGGACCAGGCTGAGCCCAAGGGAGGGATCAAATGCGTCATCAGTCATGAGTCTCTGTGTGCCCACAAGAGATCTAAGTCCAGCCCACCTCAAATGCCTTACTTATCTCCTGCTAATTTCCCTTGACCGTTAGTAGCTCAGATACTTATAGAGAGCTTAAGCTTGCAATAAATCTTTAAACTCATTTGAACTGCCTGACTAAGGCAGGACATAAAATAAGACAGGACATAAAACAGGACATAAGTCTTAAATGCGTGTATTAGCTAGAAGAAGAAAAAAGGAAGTGAAAAATGTCAAACCACAAGTTCATCTGCCGGTCACATATGAGTGTCAAGCTTGAGACTCTGTTGCAAGTAACCACATATGTCTCGTTTCTATGTCTCGTTCTTGCTGGTAGCTAACCACAAACGAACTGCAGGAAAAGCTTAAGAAATTTAAATGCTTTGGCAAGATACCTGTAACCTAAATCCATGAGAGGGGGACAAGATATTTAGCTGCTTTAGCATAGCAACAGGGGGCTGTCATCCAAGTAACCAATCAATGCTAACAAGCGACATTTCCGTGTTTTGCTGTCTCTGAAGAGTATATATGAACTTGTTTTATTATAAGAAGCTGTTCAGAGGTGCTTACAATATATTGCTCTGAACCTTGTGCAATAAATCAACTTCTTTTGATTCCGTGGTCTGAGTCCTGTGGTTTTCTGCAACATTTTTCTGGCGACCCAAGATGGGACTTGGAGCGATATTTCGCTGAGGACGGCACGGACCGACCGATGCCCAAGCGGGGCCGTCACGCTGAACCTTCAGCCGGCACGGACGATTTCTCCAGAAGGAGGCAGACGGCACCGCAGGGGTATTCGGTGGACAACCGACCGATCCAAGAACCTGAACGGAATCAAAATAAGTCACACACGTCAGCTGAAAAGAAGACGCCTGCAGGCAAGTATTGTGGAATTGTAGACCCACTCGTTTTGAGAGTGGAAGAGGGGGCCTGATCACCCCCCTGGGTCCGGGATCGGCGCATCCTAAAGAGGCCCAAGAGTTGTTGTGTGGGTGGTTAAGCCATTGCAGTTCCTGTTGGTGACCGTTGGAACGTCCGGCATCACAGGTCAGTGGCAGTGTTTTAGAAAATGGGTGGTGGAGGAAGTGTCCCTTGGACACCTCTTCAGTGTATGTTGAGGAATTTTAAGAAAGGTTTTAGTGGAGATTATGGAGACCCCAAGGCCAATCCAGGAGACTTAAAGAAATTCTGTGAAAATGAATGGCCAACGTTCAATGTAGGATGGAAGGCTGAAGGTAGTTTTAATCTAGACATCATCTCAAAAGTCCACCAAATTGTTACTGACCCAGATCATGGTCACCCAGATCAATACCAATATATTGACCAGTGGCAAGTAGTAGTAAAACAGAATCCTGAATGGCTTTGCAAATGCAGAGTGGAACTCATGAGGGTCTGCGTGGCCAGAATGAATAGAAATCCCAGATCTCAGGTCACGAAGAGTCAGACTGAAGCCAAACCTGTCTTAAAGACTGAACCATATGAAGAAGATAATCCTCCTCCATACGCCCCTGTGCATCGTCCTATGGCCCAAGGCATGCAACTACTGGTCCCAATTCAACCGGCAAATGTTGATGATGGCAATATTCAAGTTCAGGGGGCAGGAGTGCAAGGAATTCAAAGGAAAGTGCCAAAAACAGATCGAGAGGTCAGGCCTAAGGGACCCCTTCAGTCCCCCCTTGCAGCCTCTTTTCATTCTCCCGTGGCTGGCCGCACTAGAGCCCAACTCTTGGCCCCACTTCGCCAAATGGACCAAAGAGTCATGAATGCCCAGGGCCAGGCAGACATTCAGCCTCTGTTTCAATACGTCCCATTCACTACGACAGACCTCTTAAATTGGAAGCAACATTATGGACCCCTGTCAGTTAAACCCCGAGAGGTTGTTGACCTGTTTGGAACTATTATCAAGACACACAATCCTACGTGGCAAGACCTAGAGCAATTAATGAATACCCTCCTCAATGGTGAAGAAAGAGAGAGATTGAGTAATGCCATCAGTAATATCCTAAAACCCGCGGCCGGAGGAAACCTTCAGGCTATACTCAATCAGCAGTTTCCTAGACAGGATCCAAATTGGGATCCTTATCAAGACATGGTAATTCTCCAAAATTATCAGGGACTGATTCTTCAGGGCTTAGAACAGGCTGCCAAGCCTCCGGTGAATATGTCCAAGCCGTCTTTAATAATACAAGAGGCTGATGAGAGTCCTGAAGCCTTTTTCCAAAGACTGATTGAGGCTTATAAGACATATACACCAATTGACCCCCTCAGTCCTGAAAATGCCCGCATGTTAGCTATGGCCTTCATATCACAAAGTGCCCCTGATGTTAAAAAGAAACTTCAGAAACAAGAAGGGGCATTGGGCATGACTATGAGTCAATTAATGGAAATTGCACGTAAAGTTTACGTGAATAGAGAGAAGGTGGAAGAGAAGAAGAAAGAAGGTAAAATGCAACGTAAGGCTGAATTGCTGGCAGCTGCATTGTCAGGCAATTCCA
This sequence comes from Azemiops feae, assembly GCA_023970755.1. Lineage (NCBI taxonomy): Eukaryota > Metazoa > Chordata > Lepidosauria > Squamata > Viperidae > Azemiops > Azemiops feae. The sequence goes on along the minus strand of JALGBA010002225.1, from coordinate 11,285 downwards.
GAACCCTAGGAAGGAATCAGTGTGTTTTGTGTAAAGAAGAAGGACATTGGCAACATGAATGTCCTAAAAGGTTTGAACTTGGAAGAATAGAACAGGGACGTGGGCAATGTAGGGGAAGAGGAAGAGGCCGTGGACATTTAACTTGAGAAGTCAAGATATATGATTTCCAGGGAGAGCGACGAGGAAGATATGGATTCCAAAGAAGGGGACGAGGCCCATATGGATTCCAAGGAAGGGGAAGAGGCCAATTTCAAGAACAAGTGGAGGCCATAGGTTTGGCCGCAAGTGAACAATGGCCTGAGGCATGAAGGGGACCGGGTTTAAGTCAGGCCCCCCCTGAACCCTTGGTCCGAATGAACATAGGGGGCAATAATGTGACCTTTTTAGTAGATACGGGGGCATCTAGATCTGTAGTTACTAAGTTATTGGCTCCCTTCTCTGCTGATGTCATAAATGTACAGGGAGTTGATGGTTCAGTAAATTGTCACCCTTTTCTAAAGCCCCTGAGATGTTCCCTAAAAGGAAGGGACATTGAACACCAATTCCTATATATGCCTGAGTGTCCCATTCCCTTATTGGGTCGAGACATGTTATGCAAAATGGGGGCAACTTTGTCATTTGAAAAAGACGAAATGGCACTAGTAATGAAGCATCCTCCAGATGAGATGTGGCGAATAATGGTGGCCCAAGAGGTTCAAGTCCTCGATACTTGGCAGGAGTTTGATGTGCACCAGTTATGGGCAGAAGATAATCCACCAGGACATGCAGGTCACCATAAACCACTAGTCATTCAAGTGAAGCCTCTGGCAGTGGCTATTCGTCTCCGGCAGAGAAATTATCCTCGCCCCATTACACAAGCAATTCAAGACCATATTACCAAATACTTAAAGGCAGGAATTTTAACAACTATTCAATCTCCTTGGAACACCCCAATCTTACCCATTCCAAAGCCTGATGGCTCATTTCGGCCAGTCCAAGATTTGCGTATTGTCAATAATGCTACAGTTACTGTACATGCTGTAGTGCCTAACCCATATACCCTCCTGAGCTTGATTCCAGCATCAGCTGCCTGGTTCTCTGTGGTAGATTTGAAAGACGCTTTCTTTATGATCCCAATACATAAGGACAGTCAGAAACTGTTTGCTTTTGAGTGGGAAGACCCAGTAACAGGCCAGAGAAAACAATATGCTTGGACCAGACTTCCTCAGGGATTTAAAAATTCACCTACTCTTTTTGGCAACGCCTTGGCCTCAGACTTAGAAGACTTCCAGCCCTGTGAGGAAGGAGATGTACTACTACAATATGTTGATGATGTGTTAATAACTGGACAGACAAAAAGAACTTGTTGGGACAACACCAATCAATTACTTCATCTGTTGATGAACAAAGGATATCGTGCCTCAAGGGAGAAAGCTCAATTAGTGAAACCCCAGGTTAAATATTTAGGTTATAGTATAAGTCAAGGCCAAAGAGCAATAGGACATGAGAGAAAGGAAGCTGTGTGCCGAATTGCAGAGCCAACTAATAGGAGAGAATGGCGGGGTTTTCTAGGAGCAGCAGGATATTGTAGAATATGGATACCGAATTTTGCCCTGCTAGCCAAACCACTGTATGAGTCCACAAAGGGGGGAGAAAGAGAGCCCTTTATTTGGACGCGTGAACAAAAACAGGCTTTTGAGGCTTTAAAATTTGCATTATCTCAAGCTCCTGTTATGGGACTTCCTAACCTCGAGAAACCTTTCAATTTGTATGTGGACTCAAAGAATAATATGGCTCTTGGAGTCCTGACTCAAGAAAAGGGAAGTTGGCAACAACCCATAGCTTACTTGTCAAAACAACTTGATGGAGTATCAAAGGGATGGCCACATTGTCTTAAAATTCTGGCAGCCACAGCTCTCCTGATAGAGGAAGCTAATAAATTGACTTTTGGACAACTAACCACAATCTATACCAGTCATGCAATTCGTGGAGTTTTGGAAACAAAGGGACATTTATGGATAACTAACTCCAGAATTTATAAGTATCAAGCTCTCCTCATTCAAAACCCTCAAGTGACATTGAAGCAGACAAATGGCCTAAACCCAGCAACCCTATTGCCTATACCAGGTCCTAAAGTTGAACATAACTGTATGCAAGTGATAGAAAGTCAATTCTCATGTAGACCTGATTTAACTGATGTGCCACTGAAAACAGTGGACTATAATTGGTTTACTGATGGGTCAAGTTTGATTGCAACAGGAGAACGATATGCAGGCTATGCAGTAGTCTCACTTGATAAAGTCATAGAAAGTGGGCCACTCCCAAAAGGCACAAGTGCTCAAGCAAAGCAGCAGAACTGTGGGCTCTTATACGAGCACTGGAAAGAGCAAGAGATGAAAGTATAAACATTTGGACTGATTCTAAATATGCATTCCTCACATTACATGTACATGCTGCAGTCTATAGAGAGAGAGGACTCTTAACAGCTGCAGGAAAAGAAATTAAACATCCTCTTCTGATTGAAAGACTTATAACAGCAGTCTTGGGACCAAAGAGGGTAGCTGTCATGTACTGTAAAGGACATCAAAAGGGACAAGATGAAGTAACCCAAGGAAATAGAGCAGCTGATAGAGAAGCAAGGTTATCAGCAACCCGAAACAGCCAAGCTTACCCTGACATGACAGCTTATGTAGCATTGGAAATGCCACAAGGACTGAGTCCTAGATATACTAAAGCAGAAGACTTACAGGCAAGTGTAGATTTGCAAGGACACAGGCAGGGAGAATGGTATGTACTCCCAGATGGAAGGATTTTTGTACCTGACAATTTAGCCTGGCCAGTGGTAAAGGAAACTCATTCAACTACTCACATGGGAAAGAGTGCATTAGCTGAAGCCCTCCACCATATTGTGTATATCAATCGTCTTCACTCGCTATGTGCCCATGCAATTGAAAGATGTAACATTTGTGCCCAGGTTAATCCAAGACAAGGACCTATTCTTCCGCCAGGAAGTCAGCCTAAGGGATATTACCCTATGGATTCATTGGTTGTTGATTTTACAGAAATGCCAAAATGTGGACTATATAAAGCAATGTTAGTCCTAGTGTGCAATTATTCAGGGTGGCCTGAATGTTTCCCAACCAAGACCAAGCAGGCACGAGAAGTGGCCAGAATCTTGCTCAAGGAGATTATTCCCAGATATGGAGTACCCTCATTCATATCATCAGATAATGGACCTGAGTTTGTACATCAAGTAAATCAGACGCTGGCTAAATCCTTAGGGACGCACTGGAGGTTTCATTGTTCTTTTCATCCTCAATCTGGGGGAAGGGCAGAGAGAATGAACCGGACTATAAAGGAAAAGGTGACAAAGGTGTGTCTTGAAACTCACCTTAAGTGGGTGGATGCATTGCCACTAGCACTTTGGTCTGTGCGATGCACCCCTCGAAAAGGAATTAGGCTATCCCCTTTTGAAATGATGTTTGGAAGACCCCCTATCATAAGTAATAACTTGAAAAATCATATAGGGGACTTAAGTCAATTAGGAACTACATGGGTGAGTCAAATGGTGGGAGAGTTAAACAAGCAAATACAAGATATCCCTCAGTCCACCATTTTTGAGTACCCCCAGTCATAATATTCAAGTGGGAGACAAAGTATGGGTAAAACACTGGAAAGGGGAAAACTTGAAACCTAAATGGAAAGGCCCATATACTGTGGTCATGTGTTCTCCACTTGCAGTAAAGGTGTTAGAATCCAAGTCTTGGATTCACTGGACTCGAGTTAAGCCTGCAGCTGATGAATATTGGGAGGCAGAACAGGACGAGGCCTGCCCTTTAGTGGTCCGCTTGAAGAAGCGCCCCCTATAACTGCCCTACCGGCAACGGGCAGGCAACATACGGGGCAGAAGAGGCCTTACTGGTGTCACTCCGGAAGCTGACCCTCTACGTATGGCTGAAGACAAGAACAAGGAAAGCATCTGTTAATGTGTTAGGAGTGGTGTGTTGTGTAGGTTAGATTTATTTCAAGGAATGGTAGTCCGACCATACATAGCCATAGGTGCAGTGAGTCTGGCCTTAGTGATTCTGATTACCCTGATTGTGACCTGCTGTATTGGACACCTTTTCTTCTGGAAACATCCCAATCCCAAAGACACAGGTGTTGCACCTAAAAGCACTGACTGTGACCAAGGTCAGTGTGTATCTCTTGGGGACACTTATGTTTGAAGCACCTTGGGAGTGGGTTCTCTGTTGTATAGTAGGAGTCTTGGGAGTGTGGGCATTATATTTAGCAAATAAGACTCGGCTGTGTGGCTCACCCAAGACTGACCTGGTCCTTTCCCAAATCACACCTAACCCCATCCATCTTCCTGATGTGGTAATTTCATAATTGCAATTGTTCCCCTTGGTGTGACTGAGTGTGAAACTGAGTGGGATATTGGGCTTGTAAGATAGAAAAGAAAAGAAAAGTTGACATTGACTCATTTTAGATTGTCAAACATGCGTCTTCTATGGCTTTGGCTAATGTTTGCAAGTGGCATGTTGAGTAATGAGACCCTGAGTGATAGTCCCAAATGTTGTGAGAATGGCCCATTACCTCTTCTCACACTTGAAGAAGGCTCCAGGGATGTTGAGGATCTCAAAGAGCAAGGCAGGACTAGGGCCCAAGGTTTAGAAACTTTGAAGATACTGACCAAAGAGGGACTGGAGCAAGTCCATTCCCGTCATCGCCGTCTTATTTCCCGGTGGGGACCCCACCCCAAGCCAACCCTAGGACCTAAGCCTGAGCATGCTACCCCTAAGTTAAAACGTGGGTTGGGTCAAAGACAGGACATCATCAAAACAAAAGGAGGGCCTCTGCGACAATTGAGAGAAGGGAAATACATACTGAAAATACTGGAACTAGGTCAGGCTTTGATTAACCAATCTGACCCTACTTTAGGCCAAAGATGCTGGTTGTGTTTGTCCGCATCCCCATCGGCCTATCATGCAGTCCCAGTTTCACCAGACCTTTGGGCAAAGACCAATGCCACCCTAGCTTTTGATAGGGGTGGCAGATGGGGAAGTAACACAGTAGAGGCAAAATTACATGGTGACTTCTATAGTACATTAGAAAAGCTGGGAGTTAGCCATCTTCCCATCGTTGGCCCTGTGGCTGTTGATGTGGACCTCCTAGGGCCTCCCTCCTTATGTGTTAAAAGGAGTCAGGAACCTAGGGAGGGCGTTCTGGTGGGATCAGAGACAAGAAACCACTGGCAAGAATGTCAAATAGAATTAACCATGAGCCCTCGGCGTAGACTTATGGATGTGAAATTAACTCGCAGCATTTCTCCTTCTGCACATCACCTATTCCAAAAGAAGGTCACCTTCTCGACTCCGCCACAACTGAGCTTTACAAAATGGGAAGGAAATGCTACTTTAATAAAGTGCCCAAGCCAATTTGAACCACCCCGATTCCCACTTTGGCTCTACAGTAAGCCCATGCAGGAATTCTGTATTCCATTTCCCCTTGGAAATGAGAGTTCCCGTTATCTTCTTGAGGCTCCATATATCAGGGATGAACAAAGAAACCTTCGTCAAAAACCTCCACTACAGCCGTTAACTGGCATGTTTATGGCAGGAACTTTGGGGGTTTGGAGTAACGAGAACAGCCATCGAATTCATGCCTTTTCCATGAACATGGCTGTGTGCTTAGAAGAGAATGGGGTCTTTTTCTTATGTGGAGAAAATGCGTATGTATGTTTACCTACCAACTGGACTGGAACGTGCACTCTGGTACACCTCTTTCCAAAGATGGGTGTTGTGAATGGGGAACAAGCCCTCCCTGTTCCTCTCATGGGACATATACAGAAAAGAGTTCCCCTAGTAATACCATTATTAGCCATCCTAGGGGTGGGAACTGCAGTTGGAACAGGGGTAGGTAGTCTAGCCTATTCTACAATACAGTTTCAGCAACTTTCTGAGGAATTTCAACAAAGCCTAAGCCAGATAGCTGGAACCTTGGTAGAAGTCCAAGATCAGATAGACTCTTTGGCAGCAGTAGTCTTACAAAACCGGCGTACCCTAGACCTCTTGACAGCTGAGAAAGGAGGTTTGTGTCTGTTCTTGGGAGAAGAGTGTTGCTTTTATATGAATAAATCGGGAATGGTTAGAGAAGTGGCAAAGGACTTGCAAGAAAGAGCATCCAGAATAAGACAAGGGTCTCAAGGAACCGACTCATGGTTCTCGTGGTTACCTGGAACTGCTTGGGTCAAGCAAATGCTGTTTGTGTTGTTATGTGGAATAGCAGGACTAGCCTTCATCCCCTGTGTTATACCGTTAATCAGACAATTAGTTATGAGATCAGTGAAAGAAATCAGGGTTGAAAAGGAATTAGTTGTGATAGAAGGATCCTTGGAAAATAGGTTCACCTCAGACCCACAAAGGGAAAGTGAGGATCCAGCCAGTGGAGAGTATGTACGGATGAGACCCTGGGGATTGGAGGACGTGCCTGAGGAAGAGGAGTTCTGAGATAGATTTTTTGCTTTTTCTTATTGGTGCTATCTGCCTCTATCTTGAACTGGCAGCAGGAAACAGAAAGATGTGTGCCAGTCTAAAGTGTTAATCATGCCATGTATTATGCCTATCCATATATGCGATTTCTGCTCAGCTATCTTCGCTTGCTGGGAAAAAGCTAATGCTCAAGTAGAAAATGTAAAAGTGAGACTCAATTGTTATCTAAAATGGAGTCTCAAAGAGGGGAATAAGGCAGGACATAAAATAAGACAGGACATAAAACAGGACATAAGTCTTAAATGCGTGTATTAGCTAGAAGAAGAAAAAAGGAAGTGAAAAATGTCAAACCACAAGTTCATCTGCCGGTCACATATGAGTGTCAAGCTTGAGACTCTGTTGCAAGTAACTGTTGCAACCATTTCAATAGCTTAAGGTTTCTTTATGCCTTATTAAGTTTCCATTTCCTAAGTTAAGTTAAGGTTTCTTTATGCCTTATTAAGTTTCCATTTCCTAAGTTAAGTTAAGGTTTCTTTATGCCTTATTAAGTTTCCATTTCCTGAGTTAAGTTAAGGTATGCCTTTTAAGTTTCATTTCCTGGCTAAACCCGCCCTTTAAGAACCTCCTGCTATGATGTCAAAATGCCAATAAAAGAGAAGCACGCAGATCCTTCTGGGCTCTCGCATGCTAACTCAACCTGAAGAAACATGTTGTCCGTGTGTTTCCTATCTACCAAACGCGAGGTCCGTTGGCCTAGGCTAACGTACGTCACTGGTCCGTCCAGCAGGCGCTGGACCCCGGGATCGAATTCCCACAACTGGTGACCCCGACGTGATTCACTCCACGACGTGATTCACTCCACGGCGTGTTCTCTGTCTAGGGAAGCGCTGCTCTGGCTCCTGTACTACGCACCTGGCAAAGGCTTGATCATCGTAAGTATGGGGACCCCAATTTCCAAAGTTCTGTCCAAGCATGTGGATGAACTTTCCTCTTTAGTCAGAAAGGCAAATTGTTTGCAAAAAGTTAACGGAACAACTGTCTATCCCCAGACCCTTCCTCTCAACCTGTGTCTATTGCGGAGGACGCTCCAAAGTCGGCACAGCCAAAGGAACCCCCCTCTTCACTATATCCTTCTCTCTCTCCTCCAAAACAGAAACAGGCAACCCTGTATCCTGTTCTGCAGAGTTTTGCAACCGCACTCAATGCTTCCGTTTCATCAAACTATTTTGAGGTAGACCAAACAATAAATTTTCAGAACAATTTAGAGATATAAATTAACTCAAACTGCACTCCTCTGCAATGCGTTTTGAACAATTGGAATGTTTTGAAACTCTTTTGTAATCTGTTAAGTTTGAACCCTGTCAGACAATGTCTGGTGGTGCTTTGTGTTGATGTGTGTGTTTTGTTTTATATATGTTTAATTCCTAGAACGTTATGCTTGGACTTGGAATGGTGAGAAAAATAGGAGATGGTTAAAGGGCCCTATAAAAACCACATGTTTGGTTGGAATCATCTCATGATTTTCTCGCTTCTTGCAGGACAAGCCATATGTCTAAATAAATGTTGTTTTAATGGTATTTGTGTATATATGTCTGTCTGTGTTGTTTTGTGTTATTTCCAAGACTTGGAAAAGGGTCAAAACCCTCTTTGATAACAACAAACAAAAAGGCCTTAATTAAAAATAAAAAGTTTGCTTGCAAAACGTATGTTGAAATATTTGTATGTGAAATGGTGTAAGCAAACAGAATGGAAGTGAATGAGTTAATTTGCTGGTGTAAATGTGTGTGTGTTAGCCCTCACCCCTCCACCCATCCCACGCTGTGAAAGGAATAGTAAAATTGTAGTTTTTATTGTTGTAAAATGGTAACGCAATAGCAAGAGTTTCCATGAGAAAAGTTTTATGGAGGATCTGTGAATGAATTTATTGAAAATGCCTGTGAATTTTTTTGGTGGTGAGATTTTTGTAAAATTTCTTTTTCTTTTCCCCCCTCCTGACTCTTTCGTTTTTCGCTGGCTGTATTGTTTTAAGAGCGAAGGAAGGGCAGACAGAGGAGGGGGGGAAGCTGTTCGTTTTAACTATTTTTTTTTCTTCTTCCTCTGCCTAGAAGTCTGGGTTGAGGAAGGGGGGTGGATGTGAAATTTGATGCCCACTCTTGCAGTTTCAGCTTGCTATTTTTTTTACTCGAAAGAGGAGGCAGTAATTGTTGGGCAATTCTTTTGCAAATTTTTGAGTTTTAAATTGTTTAGTTAGACATATACATCCATCAACCAAAAGAAATGACTGAATTGTTTTGCTTAGATTTGTAAATGTTTTCCCTATTTCATGAAAATTTGTTTCTTTTTAATGGAATTTGATTAAATTGGAACCTTTTTCATATTTGGGACATAAGATGTTAGCCTCTGCGGCCACACCTGAGCTGCCAAAACTCAATTTTCCAAACAACCCTACATTAGTACAATTGCAACAATTTTTAGGAACACTTAATTGGGCACGATCTTATCTTTCTCTTACCACGGCTGTTCTTTCTCCCTTTTTCCAAGCCTTAGCTATACTTAAACACCCTGCTGACACTTTACATCTTACTGATGTTCATCACACCACTCTCCAACATATAAATTCAATACTGCAGACCACTTGGGTCGACCGTGTCTTGAACAACACACCTTTTTCCCTTGCGATTTTATCAACACCTTCTCTATTCACTGCCATTCTTGTTCAAATATCTGACAAAAAATTAAACTGGCATAGGCATATTTCATGTCATTTGCCCGCAGATCCTCGCTTACAACTTGTCAAGACAATCCCTATTTCCTTTTCTTCTCCTATTGCTCCTTCACCCCTTAAGGACTGTCTTACCATTTTTACTGATGGTTCAAAAACATATGGTGCTTGTACTTGGCAATACAATGGAACATGGCACAAAAAGCAAACTTCGCCTCAACAATCAGCTCAACAAGCAGAACTAGCTGCTCTTATTTTGGCTTTAAGCTCCTTTTCTTTACAACCTTTAAACATCATTACAGATAGCTTATATGTTTCCCATATCACTCACAACATTTTTGACTCTTATCTGTCTCCCTCCATTCCACCTGTCCTTATGAAACTCTTTCTTTCACTACAAACACTATTACATGATCGTGTCCATCCCTTATTTCTAGCACACATTCGAAGTCACCAACATTTACCAGAATTTCTTTCAGAAGGGAATCATATGGCCGACGAAGCCTGCAAACTTTTACCTGTTGTCATCAAAGTTCCACAGCCAGCTCCCATGACAGCGGGGGAAAGTCACAGCTATTTTCATCAAAATAAGAAGGCCTTAATGAAACAATTTGGTATAACACTGGCTGAAGCTACAGCCATAATTCAACAATGCCCAACCTGTAGCCTACAGTCTAAAGGTATCCCACAGGGCGTTAACCCTAGAGGCACTGAAGCCTGTGATACCTGGCAAATGGATGTAACTCAATATCCTCCATTTGCCCCGTGGAAATATCTACATGTTACAGTAGATACGTTCTCCGGATTTATTTTGGCAACCCCACAAAAAAGGGAAGCTGCAAAACAAGTGATTAATCACTGTATTCGTACCTTTACAGTGCTGGGATGTCCAAAAATATTAAAAACAGACAATGGCCCAGCTTATGTCAGCTCACAATTTTCACAGTTTTGTCATCACTGGTCCATTGTCCACAAATTTGGAATTCCTTTCAATAGCCAAGGGCAGGCTATTGTTGAGCGAGCAAATCAAATTTTAAAAAATGCATTAGATCGTTATATGGGGTCCAAGGGCTTATGCCCCCCAAACCTCCCGGCACTGCAAAACGTGTTAAATGTTTGTCTGTATACTCTCAATTTTCTAAATCTCACTGGCACTCCTTCTTTGTCTGCTGCGTCTCGACACTTTACTAAACCTGTTGTCCCAACTTCAAGACCACTTGTGTACTACAGACAGCTCCCGGATCCAACTTGAAAAGGTCCAGCCGAACTCATCACCTGGGGAAGAGGCTACGCTGCAGTTCAATTACCTGACAGAGTTTTGTGGGTCCCTGCTCGTTGTATTCGCCCATATTTCATCACTCTACACAACCCACCGACTCCATCGGATGTGCCATCATTGCCTTTGTGAGTGTGGATGTACGTGCTGTTATTGGTGTAACAACTGCATATTGCACCACCCATATTGTCCAGGGGTCCAACACTTTTGCATCAATCATGTGGACCCTGCTTTTGATGACACTCTTGACAAGTTCCTTCCCCATGATGTCCACACTGCACCTTCCCATGATGACAAAGCACCTGAGAATTCCTCTAAATTTTCATAAAGGCCTATATTGTGGTCCTGTTTTTTTCTTTTCTTGATCTCAATACTACTGCCCTTTTCCATTGTTATGACCGAGGTCAATCCTTTTGTCCCTTTGTGTTTTCTCAGTATCCTAATCGTGGCATTCCTCTACCACCATCTCCCTCTATTTCCCTCACCTATGCTCATTACCCTTGTCACATGACTTTTGCTATTCTTGTGACCCCTGAGACTACGGGGCGCTATTATGTGTCTGGATTTTCATCCTATGGTACTTATACTATAAATTCTTTTGAACTCGCATCAGTGGCGAGCTATGCAAAACCTTCTTTGTCTCCTCGTTTAATTGCTTACAACTTTGTTCCTCATCCCCGCTCCTTCCTAGACCTGGCCGCCCGTACTTTTACCTCACCTCACTTACAACACTTTCATTCCATAAAGCAACCTCGCTCACACCAACGCATCATTCATTCTCGACGACGGCGATCTCCTGATCCTAATCCTCATCGAC
>JALGBA010002224.1:0-64483 GCA_023970755.1 Azemiops feae | reverse complement strand
TTTGTCAGAACCCTTATTTAAGTATGACACTCAGAACTAGAGAAATAATGGAAATGCTGATTTAAAAAAAAAAAGATAGTATATTCCTGCCTTTTGATAGTCACGCCTTTTATCAAACAATTTTATCAGGCATTATTTTAATTGGCTTATTTTTTTCTGAAAAATATATATATAAAAATAAGTCTTGTTGAATTAAGTCCTGCTTATTTCCAGCATGGCTCAGTGATTAAAATGCTGGTAGTCTAGGTTTGAGACCCGAGCACCACCTTACAGGGTGAACTCCCATCCTAACCCCAGGTCCTGCCAACCTAGCAGTTCGAAAACATGCAAGTGCAAGTAGATTAATAGACACCACTTTGGTGGGAAGGTAACAGTACTCCGTGATATCATGCTGGCCACATGACCGCGGAAATATCTTCAGACAGCTCAATGGCTTTGAAACGGAGATGAGCACTGCCCCTATAGTTGGCAACGACTGAGCGAGTAAAATCCTCAGGGACTCCTTTTATTTCCAGCATGTGTGAGATTATAACCTTAGTTTTCTTTGCCATTTTAAATTATTTTGTTTTGAGAAAAGTGGAGTTTGAATAATGGAAAATAAATATATAAATACAGATAACATGCTAGGTAAACTTTAAACTACATAAGGTGTGATTGCATTCATAGCAGACATTTGAATCTACAAACATGTTCAGGGAAATAGAAAATACTGCTGAGTTAAACTGAGCTCTACCTACAGGGTGTGCATATAAGAAGACATGTATATCTGCATATGAACATGTCTATGCATCCTAACAAACCACACTATTAAAAAGCAGAACTTTCATGCTTAATGCATTTCAATTTAGAAATTTTATCATAAATGTAATTGATTCACAAACAAGTCTTGCTGTGGGTTCTATTCTCTTTTCAAAATTTGGAATCAGTTTCTGTCAAGGCCTCTTTGCCACAACCTCTTCAAAAGCTGGGTTATCTCTTTCACACCATCTGGCCAAAACTTTGTGGAGGTATTGTTTTGTTTTGTTTTTGCTCTACATACCACAAAAGTTCTTCAGAATCAGGTTTTGCAAAGGAACTCTTATAGGACAAAATAAGCTGTTAAATAAATAAATGAGCTGTTTGGAAAGTTTTCAGATTGAAATGGCATATAAACCAGAATAAATTAAAAGTTGTATAGTGTTCTGTATGTTCTTTATGAGTTTATGAGTCTTTACCAAATTCCCAACTGATTTGGCAAATGCTACTATAGAAGAGACACAGGAAGACAAACTACATATTACATTTAGATGCAGCTAATAAACTTTTAATGGATACCAGCAGCAGCAGCAGCGGCAGTGGCGATGGTGGGGGCAGGGGATGATTTCACACGTGCAGCCTAGCTCCTGCACATGCACAAATGAAGTTTTGCATGCTCGCCTGCCACTTGTGTGGTCCGGTTCCCAACGGGCTGCGTACTAGTACCTGTTCTGTGGCCTGAGGGTTGGGAAGACATTGTTGTATCTTAGCAAATTATGTTTCATTACAGACTCAACTCTTCTGAATTATATGTCCTTATGAAAATACCTATTTTTTTTTAGTCAAAGCCAGCTTCATTTTGATCGTCAAAGAACACTGTAAGGAAAGCTTTTACCACCATGGCATTTAATGCCTGTAATTAGTGATTTTCCAACTCCAATCTTTGGATTGGGGATTACAAGCCTTTACTGTCCTTCTTTCCTTCAGGGCTTAGGGGAGGAGAAGTCATCTCAATGGCGACTCTCTTGTGGGGTTCCTCAGGGCTGCTGCCTCTTACCGTCTAACATTTACATGAAAGTCACTCTTCAGACTGAAATGTGGTACCCATCTCAGTTTTGATTATCAAAACTACACATTGCCACACTTAACCTTCCTCAATATAGCCTTGATAACATGTCCTGATATATGGAGGTTGCAAGGATCTGAATGGGAGCAAAATAGGCTGAAATTGAAACCAAGGACCTCACATTCACAAAATGAGAAGGCCTAAGATTTGGAGGTACTTCTTCTTCATGGCAACTCCTGCTATATGGAACCACATTCTGACTAACATTAGATCTGTGATCTTTATTCAGGGGATACTGAACAAAGAGATCTTTTGAACCACATTTATTGATCAAGTAGATGCCATTTAGAATTGGATGCTAGATATTAAACTTTGTTGTTTAAAATTGCTGGTGTCATTATTATTATTTCCTATATATCTTATCATGGAAGTTTTATTTTGTTATTTTTTCTTCCTGTGGATGTTTTAATGCTGTGTAATTTGTTGTTGACCATTTTAAATCCTTGCAGAGTATGGTGGAATCCAAGCTTGAATGATATTTAAATAAAGACAAATTCTTATTCTGTCTCAAAGTCACTCTGTCTAGGAATAAAACAGGATTCACTGATTCAATTCAGTTAAATAAATGGCTCTGATTTTTTTTCAGCAGGAGGAGACACAAATGTAAAGTAAAACATTGCAAAATAAATGGAGCTGTATGCAGGTTTCATTTTTGTGAAAGAAATATATTAGTAGTTGTAGAGCCCAATTCACTGTTTATTAAGGAAAAATAGAAAAGGCTAAACATGCAAAAGAAAACAACAAAGAGGGATGCCTGATTTCTCTTATTTTTTCTACATAGAAAGGTGGGAGATGTTGAATGACAAATCCCTCTTTCTAAGGATCCTTCCTTGGGAAGGAAAGGTCTGTGAGGCAATAATAGGAATTCTCAGAGCCTCAACAAACTACACTTCCCAGGATTCTCTAGTGGAAGCCATGCAAGTAATTGTAAGATGATAAGCTTGGAGCCCAAAGAGACAACACAGGAATGCTGATCTAGATATTCCCCAGGTTTAAAAATAACTTTAGGGGGCATATTCCATCTCTAATGCAGTGCTACCCTACTATTTTGTAAATCCATTGTAGGTGTAAAATCAGTTCTTAAATAACAAATGAATACTTTGCCTAAGTCACCTTGAGAAGCTCTCTTGTTTAACTCAAAGTGGGTCAGTTACACTTAGCAGTAATAAGCAAAGTTGAACAGCGGAGCGTTTGTGAAGGGAAAGCAAGGAAGAGGTGTTACCTTCTCTACCTCAAAGAAGGAAGAGCTTATTAACACCTTCCCCACATTCCTAATAATGAAACAGGCCTCTGTATTGTGTGGGTTAGGGTGGTATGTTTCTCCCCCACAATGCACATGAAGCATCAGCCTCCAATTAAGATCTAATTATCTGAGGCAAGTTGATTTCCATTAACACGTCTGATTCACAAGCAGGTGTATGATGCCTTAGCCTTAAAGCCGACTTCATTAGCACTACTCCACATCTGTTTTTGGAAGCTAGGGGAAGTTAGGGGAAGTCATCTTGTGAACCATCACAGATGGAAGTTTAAACAGCCAAGTGCTTTTATACCTAGCCCCCAGACTAAAAGGGTAATTTATGAAGGGGTGGTTTATTGCAGATGTTTGTAAGAAAGAGAGGAAGGCTTTTAAATTGTTCAGGAGAGGGTTAAAAGCACTGCAGGTGGTCCTCAATTTATGACCATTCATTTAGTGACCATTTGAAGTTACAGCAGCACTGAAAGAAGTGATTTACAATCATTTCCTACCCTTATAACCATCCCACCATCCCCATGGTCACAGAATCAAAATGTGAGCATTTGTCAATTAGCATTTATTTATCATGATTGCAGTGTCCCAAAGTCATGTGAGTACCATTTATGACTTTCCCACCAGCTTCTGACAAGCAAAGTCAATGGGGAAAGCCAAATTTGCTTAACAACCACATGATTCATTTAACAACTGAAATGATTCACTTATCAACCGTGGCAGAAAAAGTTGTAAAATTGGGTGCAAATCGTTTAACAATTTAGCAACAGATATTCTGGTCCCAATTATGCTTGTAAATCAAGGACTATCTGTAATCTGGAATGTTGTCTCTTCAAATATTGTGTATTGGCTTGCTAGAATATATATTTAACAGCACAACTGATTGCTGCAAAAAAGCAAAAATTCCCCCATGATCTAAAGTGGTAATAGAAAGAGATACGTGAGTCAGCCCTGAGAAAGTAGGTGAAATTCTGCGCAAGACCCACTGTAGAATCCTACTAAGAAACTATTTAGAAAGTTAGTAAAGATCTATCCAGAGTAATTAAACCGATAATCTAGTGTTCTATGTTGTTCTGAATTACTTTTGTTCTTTTTGAGGGCAGGTAAGAACATGTCTCATAAAGTACAGCCATTCACTATTTTTATTTTCTAAGAAATGCATTGGAGCATATTAAAATAAACACATACCCGAGGCTAATGCTCTACATTGAAGCATACTAACTTTTTAATTTTTTCAGGTTTTTTTCCTGAAGACATAAATTTAGTGGGTTAAAGGATCTTTATAGATGCCAGTGGAGGTGGTTTCATGCTCAATTTGAAATTGTTATTTTGCATTTGAAACAGTTATTTTTGCCGCTTGAGAAGTGTTTTAGGTGGTATATACTTTAAAACTTATCAAAAGAGGCTGTTTCAAATGCAAAACTGCTGTTTCAAAAATAAAACAACTGTTTCATATATAAAATGGAGCATTTCAAATTTGAAAATTATCATACGAATGCTAATGCTCTTATAATCTATGATCATAAGATTAGTAATCTATGTGAAGTGTGAGCATTTATAAAACATTATACATATTTTAAAAACTGTTTCTTTGTGTATTTATCTGGAAATGTGTCTTAAGAATCACAGTGGACCTGTTTTTAACATTTCTAAACAATAATGGTCATGCTGGTATGGTATTAAACTCAAAAAATTATGCTTTGTTTCATATAATAAAATAATATACTCTGCTTTTGAATCTTTACTACTGACATATTGAGTTATAATTAGTATTTGAGGCGCTGTCACAAAGAAGAGGGGGTCAACTTATTTTCCAAAGCACCAGAAGGCAAAACAAGAAATAATGGATGAAAACTAATCCAGGAGAGAAGCAACCTGGAATTAAGGAGAAACTTCTAACAGTGAGGATAATTAACTAGTGGAACAGCTTACTTTCAGAAGTTGTAGGTCAGGGGTGTCAAACTGCCGGTCCGCGGGCCGGTTTCATCATACCGAAGCCGCGCCTACCCCATTGCCGTCAATGCAAAAAGAGTCACGATACATCGTGATACGTCATGTGACGTGGCGAGTTTGACACCCATGTTGTAGGTGCTTTATCATTGGAGATTTTTAAGAAAAGACTGGACAGCCACCTGTCTGAAATAATGGTATAGGGTCTTCTGCTTGACCAGGGGGTTGGACTTGAAGACCTCCAAGATCCCTTCCAGCTTTATTCTGATTGATTGCATAATCTCAGTATTTTTGTTCTTTGTAGATATCTTTTTTGTAAATGTATCTCTGTTTTAAGTACTGTTGATGTACTTCTTTAAAAAAGGACTGAATATATATTTCTGTTTAGCCATACTTGTATATCTGTTCACATTGTATTTCATGAACTTCATTTTATGGAGAAAACCTACATATGTGATCACTAGAGGTCAAAAAGGACTCAAAGGCACACTGCATTATTATTAAATAACTTTTTTTAACAGGAAAAAAGTCATGGTGGAATAAATATATATATAGGCTTAGACGATTAGACTGCAGTCCTATATTTTATCTGAGATTAAGCTATTTTAATTCCATTGGATCTAATTTTCAATAATGTGTAGGATTACAGCATTAGTTTATTATCTAGCATATTTCTGAATGGCATGTAAAAGAAAATGAGAGTTTATAGTATACATTATAAAAAGGAGGATATTTTGGGCTAATTTGCATAAAGTATTTCATATTTTTTAATTGTGTAAAAACCATGATTATATAATTTGAATATAGTATTTTTAATACCTGTTTAAGTCTTTGAAGTGGTAACATTCATATGGTTACATTTATTTGTTTTAGGGTATAATTTGACATATCCTCTGACACATTTGCAAAATATACCATTTTGTTCTTAAATGTTCCTCCACCAGTAATTGTAAAAATAGAACACAAATTTTACAAAACCACACTGGGGGAAAAAACTGTACTTTCTTAGCAGCTGTGTGACAGGCAAAAGCATAAAAGTAAATCTCTTCTTGCATGAATGAAGTCTACTTCTATTGATTTCTGTCTGCATAAAGATAATGGACCTTCATTGGGAAAACATTTTTCTTAGATAGCAACTGTGGCACCTTTAATGGTTGTATAAAAACTTGATTTCTTGCCTATTTATTAAAAAATGGAACAAGCTTATTGTTTACTATCATTTTAATTCATTCTGGAAACATTTGAAATACCCCAAAGAGCAACTTTACAAACTGTAGCTTTGGATCATTTGTACTATAGTTGTTCAAACAGTAGTAAATTATTTCAATAGCCCAACATTCTAGGGCAGGGGTATCAAACTGCCGGCCCACGGGCCGGTTGCATCATATGGAGGCCGCCCACCCCAGCTCCGGCAATGTGAAAAAGGTCGCGATACGTCGCGACACGTCACGTGATGTGACGAGTTTGACATCCGTGTTCTAGGGCTATGTTGAAAGCCACAGCTTCATAAACCAGTCACACTGCAGCATTGTTGGATACTTTCAATGCAGGTTCCAGACTATCCCCAGGCTTCTTCCAAATTAGGTAGCAGCCTAGTCGCAATCCTCCTATTGTTTCCCAAAAGTAAATATGACTTAAATGACCACAACTGAAACCCGAATGTCTTATTGCTGAGCAAGGCAATTTTTAAGTGAGTCATGCACAATTAAACAACCTTTTTTTTTTGCCATGGTTATTAAGTGAATCACTGCAGTTGGTAGGTGAATCATGTGGTGGTTAAATAAATCTAGCTTTCCCCATTGACTTTGCTTGTTGGAAGCTGGCTGGAAAAGTCTCAAATGGCAATCAGTGATCCTGGGACGCTGCATTATAAATATATGTTGGTTGCCAAACACCCAGGTTTTGATCATGGAGATCTGCAATGGTCATAAGTGCATGGGTTGTTCATACCTTTTTTCAGTGTTGTTGTATTTTGAAATTGTCACTAAATGAATGGTTGTAAGTCAAGAACTACATATATCTTCCACCCCCTGCCAAATTCAGGGAAGGGGATTTCAAAGTTGGTGTCAAGAGAAATTGTATTCCAATTGATACTGGGAAAGGAATGTTTCAGCAGCAGTACTGGTGTTTTCCTTGAGTAATGTATTGGCTACCACTTCCTACAAGCATGGAACATGTTTCCATGCCACAGACAATCCTTGCTTTCTCCAAGACTGACAAGTATAGTTTTTGAGCATACATAGGTTTTAGATTTATAAAATTATTCAAAGTGTAGAAAACGTAGAAGACAGAAGTGCTTTTTCTCTTAAAACACTAGAATTCAGGATCATCCAGTTACTATGCATTGTGAGAAACTTTGCCAATGGCAAAAGGAAATAGGTCTTTATACAATGCATAATTAATTACAGTGCATAATTATCTGGAATTTACTACTCTAAAATATGAAGTGGTTTTAAAGCATGTAAGTGAGATTATGTACAATCATGGAAGAATGCTTGGGCATTTCCTTCTGTGTAAGTGCACCGAAATTCTGTTGGCCCATCTGCTTAACCATGTGAGAAACAGGATGCTACACTATTTAGGGTTTTGGTCAGACCATCAGGTCAAAACTGCTGAGGTATCCCGGTAACATGGTGACTGATAATGCCGGAATCAGCTCAAGCTTAGCATTGTTTCAGATTTAGTAAACTAATTTTCATGTGAAAATTAATCTTAGAACTTGTAGTTCAGAGTGTTGCGTGGGGAAGGAAATGAGGATAAAAATACAGGACAGCAAAAAAGGGAAGCAAAACTTGCAGAAGAACCTCGGAAATTCAGTAGGTAGGAAAGAAGAAAAAGGTCTTGGTTTTTCTAGCCCAGTGTTTCTGGGCTGGGGAATTCTGGGAGTTAAAGTCCACACATCTGAAAGCTTCGAAGGTTGAGAAATGCTGCTCTAGCTAGTAATATATCTCCACCATTACTTACAAAAGGATAATGCCTCATTGATCTTATTGGATCAGCATGATCCATTTTGAAATGCAATTAATTTCCAAGCAACAACATCTTCCCCCAAACTCCTGACTGCAGTCATCACACACACACACACACACACACACACACACACACACACACACATTATATACAATATTATATATTATAAAGTTGACTGGTTATAGATTTGAAATTAATATTTTCTTTTTCTATTCATATAGAACACACATAATTTATTATCTGGCAAAGTGGAACATAGAAAACAGAAAATATGAAATTCCACATGATTGTGTCATTCCTCCCTCCAATATACATTGAGTAAAATGTAGTCCTTGTTATATTTTGTAGTTAAGAAGCAGCTGTAAGAAGTAACTCTCAACTATGGAACTTTGGATATTCAGTGGTGCCCCTATCTCACTGCCTTTCTTTTCAAAGAATGAAAAGAACTTCATTGATGATAAATCTTGCTCATATCTGGGATTTTGTTCCCATATGTTGCTCAGACATCTCCGGGTGCTGTCAAGTAAATTGTAAAGCAGTTTTCCCCTGCAACCTGGTTCTACTACTAGGATTCATTATACCTAAACATGGAGGCTTCAGTTCGGTAGCATCTCTTGGTTCTTCGTACAGCTCTTTGCTTTCAATGTTTCTAAGGCTATAGTCCTTAAATCTTTTGAATTCAGCTTCTGGATAATATGAATAGGATTGTAAGGAATTTTTGTTTTTTAAAAACTAGTCCTCTTAAGTTAATAATCCATATATTCCCTAACATATAAATAGTTGTCACTTTAAATTTGAACTTTCTTTGCATGATCTTTCCATGCTTACATATCAATAAGAAAATGAATCTTTTTGCAAGGGCTATAATTTTATGAAATTTCATTAGTTAATTCTTATTGTGTGAAATTCTTTTTAAGTTGATCTTGAACCTGAGGCTGGTAGTTTCCATGGCAGTATATATTGCTGCTAAGAATTCTAACTTCCAAGTCTCTACCCCATTCATCTCATTTCCACCAACTTTATTTATTTATGTATTTATTTATTTTACAAAGTTTGAAACTAACAAGGAAGTTTGTGGGTATACTTATTAATTTGCTAAACCTCAGAACTGCTTTTGATAAGGCTCTATTTTAGTTTTAAAACACTATTGCCTCAGAAATCAAAAGTCAATCCTGTTTCATTATAGTATTGATGCCATTGCTTTAAATACCACTGCATCTTAGAATGAGTTGCATTTTTTTAAGAAGTGATTTTACTGGGCCATTCAGAACAGCACAGTTGGCTACAAATGAATCACATTCATGTAGACCCAATCCACCTTCCTTTACCTTCTGTCAAAAATCAAGCTGCCTAAAAATTCTACAACTTGCTGTTCCAATGTATCTGAAATGTGCCAGGTGAGATAAACAAAAAGGACCCACATATATTAATCCGTTACTCTCCTGAGTGTAAAGGGTGCAGAGGAATGCTTGCAAGGAACTCTGTTTAGTGGAAAGATGCCATTTGGATTACCTACTTTGAACAAATATTCATTTAGACTTGAAGGTCCCTCTTGTTGATCAGTTACCACTTCACAGGAAAATAGTCCTTTAAATGCCACATTTTTCTAAATGAGTCATTTTGTTCTTCATACAATGACCTATCCACCTGTTGGTTCTGTTATCTGAAGTTAGGCATATGGTAACCAGAGCATGAAGTCCTTTCTAATAATTGCTTCTTTGATATATCTGTGAAAAAGTAAATTTCCCCCCTTTGGGATTTTCTGAATTTTTGCATACTTTTCACCTCTGTATCAGTGTATTTTTAAAAAATTACGAAGGTCCCCGAAAGAGCTTTTGTTTCCATGATCAAATTTTACTGCATTAAAAATTAAAATGTACGTACGCATTTATAGAATATTTGTTGAGTCACATGAAAATAGCAACATACAATATTTTCATGAAAAAACAATCTGTATTTTAAAGAAATAAAAATAATAATAAAAGTGTCTGTTTTAAACTTTTGTAAGTATTTTCAATATCCGGCTTAATAGAAGA
Source organism: Azemiops feae (assembly GCA_023970755.1). Taxonomy (NCBI): domain Eukaryota; kingdom Metazoa; phylum Chordata; class Lepidosauria; order Squamata; family Viperidae; genus Azemiops; species Azemiops feae. The sequence goes on along the minus strand of JALGBA010002224.1, from coordinate 54,420 downwards.
CAATTGGACTTTCATGTCTGATTCTGTATTTATTGTGTTATGTTGTTTTAGCTGAAGTATGTGGAGAAAATCCAGCTTTGTGCAGATATGTATTAAAAATGAAAGAAAAAAGTATTTTGACAGTCTTTTCATATAGTGTATCTTTGATACTACACAAGAATTTGACAAGTAGTTTCTCAAAGGTGCTGTGTGAGATCTGGTATCAATTAACTTTTCATGTTCAGCTATATTAAAATCTAGGGTTCAACCTTGAACTTTAAATGGATCTTTTACCCATACATGATTTTGTAATATCATGCTTTGAAAAATATTAGTTCACTGAGTTCTGTAGATATTTGAAATGTTGACACAAAACAGTCCATCCAATCCTGAGCCACACATAGATGGAAGAAGCCATCAAGATAGCAGCTGGGCCATGTGGCTGACCAATTGGCAACCACTAAGTGCACCTGTTCCCATCATCCACTTGGGCATCCGAGTCCTCCAGTCAGCCAGGATGCCTACTCCCAGTGCCCAAGCTACAGCCACCTTGCCATAGAGAGTTGCAGTTCTATTTCTAGACTGAACCACAGAATGGAGGGTAGACAGTATCCTGCAATTCACACAACTTCTGCCTTGCCTCGCTGCTGCACCTTTAGGGATTGGCTAAACATTGCTGTACCAGAAACAGCTGATTCATAGCCTACCAGGCACCACCGGCATCCCATTGCCTCATTCCACACTATTCCATGCTCCTGATGCTGAGATGTACTGTCTGCAGTCAGCTTGCTAATCCACCCCAGCCGCCACATGCATAGGTCCACGTAAAGCTATTTGTCTTTTCCTCTGCCACTGCTGCTGCCGTTGACACTTCTCATGGTTGTTTGATTTGATTTTAATATTGTAATCTTTTTCAACACAGCTGGCAAATAATTTTGATTTTGCAGACCCTTGGACATTTTAAGAAACACTGCTCTAAATAATATCAGATTTTGTATGGGTCTTGCTGATATATAAAGTGAATGTATCAGCAAGACCCATATAAACAATATCCATGTTTAGTGCTGGTTTCATTTATTTTATGAACATTCAAGATACCATGCAGTATGAAAAATATAATTTCTTGCTCAGATTCAGCAACTGGTTGGAACCCCTCTGGCTATAATAACCACAACCAAACATTTCCTGCAAAATAGAATCTGCCAGAATTAGTGTAAGAAACAAATCACAATCTATTTCTTACATGAATCCTAGTAGATTCTACTTTAACATTCAGTTTAGAAATCTTTTAGTGTTTTCCAACAAGAACTGTTTGTTTCAGATCCTACCATATTTTTATGAAGCTTAAATCTTTACTTTGACTTCACTATTCTAGGGCTTTGAATAGGAGGAACTCACTGAAATCTGGAGCCCACTCAGAACCTGATAATACTCTGTCTTGATGCATTGACTATCATATATGTTCCAGTTGTCTTTTCCATGTGGCAGCCAGTTTATCTAGCCACAATGGCAGCACATTCTAAGGCTGCTTACATGCAAAAGCCCCGCTCTTTATACTTCCCTTCAAATTTGCTTGTGGACATCTGAGATTACAACCCACAGGTGAAAACTTCTGAACTGGGCTATTGTGAGCATTTACATTTAATGGTTATTAAGATCAGGGCCCAGATAAACATAAACATTTCAAAAATAAGCCCTGGGTTCTGTAGATACTGTGTTTCCCTGAAAATAAGACCTACCCTGAAAATAAGCCCTAGCTTGATTTTTACACGTGCCCAATATAAGCCCTAGCCCCAAAATAAGCCCTAAGAGCCCGCCCACTCCATTGCACCTGGTTGCACAAGGTGGGGTGAGGTACCCTGGTAAAAATCAAGCTAGGGCGGGGATGGGGGATGGAGATGGAGCTGCCCCATGTGACCCACCCCCACTTACCTTAGGACAGTTGCAGCCAGGCCTCCCACACCCCGACACCTGCCTCATCTCGCCGGCCCACTTCTGTGTCCGTTCAATGCCACTTGTGCGTGTCACCCTGGCCTTCATTTTGCTGGCAGAGGGCTTCAGGAAAGGCCTCTGCAGCCGAGAAACAAGCTCCGGACTGATCCATGCGGCACCCCCCCCCCCCCAGCCTCTGTTTCGCCGTCAGAGGCCTTTCTGAAGTGGAGGCCAGGGGGTGCCGTGCACATCAATCCAGAACTTGTTTCTCGGCTGCAGAGGCCTTTTCCTGAAGGCCTCTGCTGTCAAAACGGAGGCTGGGGGCAACAGCAAGGCAGGTGTCGGGGCATGGGAAGTCTGCCTGCAGCAGTCCTAAGGTAAGCGGGTAAAACATCCCCCGAAAATAAAACCTGATGCCTCTTTTGGAGGCAAAATAAATATAAGACCGGGTCTTCTTTTCGGGGAAACACGGTAGGTTTCCTACTTGGACAAAATGTTTCTTAGTGAAGTGTGATTCTTCCAAGCATTATCAACAGAAACAGATGCCACTGGCCAAAAAAACATCCCAAGCCATGATAAAATCTATTAGTTGGCAAGTTTTATTTGAATTATTCTGTTTCACAGAGTACAGAAAGAAAAGGACAACACAGACAGATCATCTCTCTCCCAAATATTTTACTCAAAGTGCTAAGAAAAGGTCCCCCTTCCTTCTTTATATTTAGGTTAAGAAAGCTAGAGAGAAGAGGATTAGTTTCTGAGAAACAAATAACTAAAAAAAAAACCTTTCTATTTTCAAAGTATCCCGAATATCTTCCCATGAATTTTTATGAAACTCTTTGCAAAACTACAAAGAGACTTTCATGAAACTGAGTGAATTTAAAGAATTTTCAGAATACCTTAATCTTTTAATTATAGGACCAATAGTAGTGGGTTTTCATTTGCACTAATTTAAACAATTCCATTCCTGCTCCCAATAGATGCGTTCTTTATATTAAACTTGACAACTCTTTAAATTCATCAGCATGAGTATTATCTTTAGGAGCATTTTCCTCCTGAAAGTAAGAAAATTTGGCTTACAAATAATTGAAACCAATATTAAATAGCTAAGAAAAAAAATACTAGTCAGAAAACAAGTTCTAATGAAAAATTATAATTTGCTTACAAGAGCACAACACAAATTCTTAACATACCTTTTCATCTTTATTTGATACATAAGCAGCAGTAAAAATGGCAAATGTTGGATATTCTGAACTTTTGAAAATACATTGGAATGGAGTCTACATTAATGTTTGTGAAAATCCTCTGATAGTTAATTTAAAAAAAAGATCAGCAGAGAACATAAAGAAAAATATTTTAAACATGCATTTTGAGAAAGTGAAATAAGCTATCTGATACTTACCATGCTGACTGACAATAAGAAAGTTAAGGTTAACTTCATGGCTGAATTCGCCTATTATGCCAAACCAAGATATTTTTATGACGACTTGTTGAATAAGATATAGCCTAGCTCACACATAGTACTAAGCCACAATTGGCAGGTTCATATTGCCCTTACTCAAAAGCAAACCACACTATAGTATGAGATATAAACTTAGCATTATATTAATTTATTAGTGTCTCATGACATTAGTTTAGGAACATATGAGCTGGCCTGCTTCTTCAGAATAAAAATTATATTTATCCAGCACTCTCTTAACTGAGTGGATCATCTGAGGTTTTGGGAAAAAAATTATGACAATAATTTTGTCATGACAAAAATACCAAAAATTGGTATTTAGCAGCATCTTGCCTTTAAAAACATTTCACTTAAGTACTGCAGCCAATAGCCATCAAACAACCTAACAATTACCGTACAAATAGTTTTAACTTCCAGCTGACGTCAGAACAGAATCGGTAATTTGTTCAATATATCAGAGTAAAATACTCCAGAATGTACAACTATGGATATGTGGAAACCACGTCCTGACTAACTTAAAATTATATGTAGAATCTAACTTATTGTAAATTCCATAGATTTCATGTTAGATGTATACACTGGAAAAGTATTAATTTTGCCTAACATAGAGGGAATATTCTCTCAATCCCATGATTATAGTGGTAAGATTTTTTTCCCAAGGGATTTAGGAGAAATGTCGCCAAGAGAATGGTTATTCATTGAGCTTGTCTAAGCAATATATTGTCATCATGACAAATATAAAATTTAAACTAGGGACTTTGTGCATTACACAAAGCATAACCACCATTTGTGCATTACACAAAGCATAACTAATTGCATAACCACCATTTTATACCAGCTGAAACAAGTGTGAAGAACCTTTGTGGAAGCTATGTTTACACCTCCATTTCATGACTCTTGTGCGTCCCTAACATTGCTGACTGCTCCTTGAGATCTTTAAAAAACATTATGAAGCTTCAGAGCAAGGGGAACAATCTGAGTGCTATTTGAGCCCTTAGTAGATTATAGACTTTTAAAAAATAAATTATAAAAACATTCCCGTAATTCAAGGCCCACCCTCCCCCCATTCTTGGATAGTTGGTTGGTTGGTTGGTTGGTTGATTTTTTTTTGCTTGTAATCATTCCTGTTTCTCATAAACATCGAGGTAGATTTCATGTAACAAAATGGAAGAGAGGTGAAAAGTTGCAAGATACATTTTCAAATGTGTACCACTTACGTAGCTCTTTTCCTATTTAAAGAAAACCAAATAGTTGTAGAAATCATGTGACTTATGCAGATGAAAATTTTCTATTGATAATTTCAGAAGTTACATGATAGAGAATATCATTGCCAACAGAAGGCCTCTTTAAATTGCTTCATTTGATGATATAAACATGGGTGCAAGCTCTGACTGCCTTCCTCAGGAGGGCTTCTTCCATTTTCTTGTAACTTTTGCAGAGATTTAGGAAAACTGTTCAACCCTTGGACTGAGCTATAGCACACCAAGAAAAATGGTGGATAATTATGTATGGCAGCTATGACAGGTATAGCAACCATTTGTTATAAAATGTATGTGACCAAGATAGGCTTCAGCAGAAACAGGTCTATCGTGAAGGATAATTAAAGCTTCAAGGCTGATATGGGTCCCCATTAAAGGGTGGCAGGCCGGGACAAAGACAAAGTGGACACACCTGGATGTTCTCCTATGTAAGCCTCCAGGAATATAAATCTATAACTTCCATCTATGAGTTCTACCCAGTGGTAGGATTCAGCATTCGCACCACTTCCGCAGAACCGGTAGCTAATTTTTTGTTGCCCAGGCCCAGAATGGGCTTCCAGAACACAGAGAACCAGTTGTTCACATATCTGAATCCCACCACTGGTTCTACCACACCATACAATACTGGATTTTTCAATGGAGGATGAATTTTTTCCATGGCATCTCAGGAAGCTCTTTGAGCAATCATTAAAAGATTGGATATATTCATCAATTTACCCTGTGAAAGAGATATAATAGCAGTCTCAGATATCCGAAGGGTTGTTTCTTAAAAGGAGTGGAATTATTATTTTTTATTGTTCAGAGTTAGGACCAGAACCAGTAGGTTAAAACTAAATAAATGGGTTTGTACCATGCATCCAGAACAATTTCTCATTATATAAGTTGCTAACCATTGGAATGGATCGGCAAATGAAGTATTGAGTTCATCAAACATGTCCTAGATATCATTTGTCACATATATTCTAGTGCACGGGTGTCAAACTCGCCACATCACGTGACATGTCGCAACGTATCACAACTCTTTTTGCATTGCTGGCAATGGGGTGGGCGTGGCTTCGGTATGATGAAACCGGCCCGCGGGCCGGCAGTTTGACACCCCTGTTCTAGTGGAACAACCACTGAAAAGGGGGTCACATTAGATATATTCTAAGGCAGAGGTCCCCAACCTTTTGGGCACCAGGGACTGGTTCCGTGGAGAGAGGTTTTTTCGTGGACCGGAGGGTACTGCCTGCATCCTGCAGATGGAGCTTTGCTTGTTTGCACGGACCAGTTTCTGGCATGCCATGGACTGGTGCCGGTCCATGGACTGGGGGTTGGGGACCCCTGTTCTAAGGTCTTTTCCAACTCTATAAAAGGCAGTTTGTAAAATGCTTCCAGGTTTCACTGGGAGGCAGGAAGCATGGTGGGACTCAACTTTCCCAATCCCAAAACAAAGGTCAGAGGACATGCTTCCTTGTGCATTTCTCCTGACCACAGGCAAAAAAATAAGAGGAGGGGAAAGCAAAGAAAAACAATCCCCCCCCCCACATTTCCTATAGTTGCACAGCAGCTAGAATTTTTGGATGCTTGCAGTATTCTATCTCCAAATCTCAGCTGATGAAGAACTGTTATCGCTTAATCGATTTTCTATCCTGCATTAAAGGGCAATATGGATTCAGCATTTTGAGATCCTCCCTGCAGCTTGTTCTAGTCACAAGGACAGAAGCATGTCTGTGCACCATCTTAAATACTGGCCTAAAATATATTTCATTTGGTTCTCTTTTAATTTTAGAATTTTTAACCCACCTTTTTATATTTTTCTTTTTATAATCCTGCACTTGAGCATTTATTGGCTGGATGTCCTTCCTGATGCCTACATGGAATTTACAGCAGATATTTTTTTCTTAGCACCCTAGGAAAGAAGCATCTGCCACTACCTAGGATTGAACTCTCAACCTTCCAAGTGGGAGGCAAGTGTCTTTACCACTAGGTCACCACACCACTCTTATCCTATCTTTATTATTTTTATAAATAACTTAAGACAACAAACATACCTAATATTCTTTCTGCCTGCTATTAAACCACAACATCAGACCTGAAAGGTGAATTGGACTGAGAAAGTGTGATTGGTCCTAAGTCACCCAACTGGTCTAATGCTGGACTAGAACTTTCACTTGGTGTGCAGCTTAGTCAAATTAGAGAAAATCAGCTCCAAGTACAGTAAGGACCAATATGGCAATATAAAAAGGGCCATAGGAACTGTTCAGTACTTTATATCAGGGGTCCCCAACCTATGGGCCACTCACCCCCACTCGCGCTAGCACCTGCAGACCTGTTTGCACCTGCGCGCATGAGCAAACGGGGCCGCTAGCGCCATGCAGGTTGCGTAGCCCATTTGCACGTATGTGCGGGTGCTAGCAGCGGCAGCACGTAGCGCCTGTGTGTATGCGCAGATGGGCCGCTAGTGCCATGTGGGAGTGCGTGGCCCTGTTCATGTGAAGCCCTGTTTGCGCGTGCACGCGCTCACACACACAAATTTCCCAACTGCTCCCTTTCCCTCCAGGCTGCCAGCATGAAAAGGTTGGTGACCTCTGCTTTAGATTTCTGCTACCAGACATATAAAGAGGTTGCTTTTTATATATGCAAAGTCCTTTCCAAATTTTCTGAAATTTGGATCTTGAACCAAATTAGTTTAAACATAATTTAAGTATTGGAAGCTTCTCTCTGTGTATATATAAATGCTGAATCCACTTGATTTTTTGTATAGTATGTGGCCTATTTTTGTTGCTAGAAAGGTATGTTCCACCTCACAGTTGTATTTCTATGGCCTCTGAGATTGAAAAAACAGGTTAGATTAAAAATACCCGACCAAGCATGGTAACTGAAGTTCGCAGGAGTTCAGCACCTTTTCTGCTGCCAGCTATTTTTTTTATGTAATTCCTGACAGTGGTTTCACAGCAGGGAAGGTTTGAAGACCTGATTTTCCTGCTGTTTAGTTTCTCCCTCAGCATGGGAAGAATTTAAATAAAATATGGGCATAATATTGACACATATAGAACAGAGAGTTAAAATCTGATTAAAGACAAGGGACAGGGGAATGTGGTGATTTGCAATCTTGACCAGACAAAGATGGGAAGAAAAAAATGTTAAATTATTGTTGGTCTCCCTTAACCCTGTGCCTCCCCCATTAGTCATTCCACAGCATCATGGACATTAGGATGATCAGAATGAAATTCAGCACAGATGGAGGTATCTGGCTGGGGGAGATTGTTTTAAGTCTTAGAAACACTGATCCCAACTAGTTTTATATGGCCAAAAGGATGGGAGACAGAGAACTGACATTTGAAAGACGTTTCTATTCTGTTATGTTATTCACTTCAAAAATTCAAACTCTCTCTTAGTTTGCAATATATATATATATTGGGCCCATGCCTATTGCCCATTGGCAGTCTGAGATCTTGGGATAAGGCAGGCTGTAAATCTTAACATATACATTTGTTAATAGAACCTGGAGATAGGAAGACAGTTGCCTCAAGAAGAAGAAAAAGAAAATCCATGCAACTCTTCTCCCCCTCTCCACTTTTTTTTAAAGTAAAGGCCGATGTACAGATAGGCTGTTTCAAGGAGACCATCCTCACAATACAGAGGTACTATACATGTGGAAGCAAGACACCAATCAGTACATGATCCTTATCTTAGATTAGTATAACAAAATATATGTTCAGTAAGGAGAGAGAGAGAGACAGAGAGAGAAATATAGTGGTGTCAAATATGGGAAGTTGTTTACATTTACACTGTTAACCCAATAATGTTAACATGCTGCCATTGCAAGAGAGTAATGAGGCAAAATGTGCAGCTACAGTTATTATATAAGAGCTATCTAAAGCAAGATGTGAAGTGGTTGTGAAAAATGTGTAAAACAGTCGCCAAAATATGGGAATGCTTTCTGGGCTTCTACCTAAGTGTGCAGTTTACAAGTCCTCCAGAACGACTCACAAGAAGCCAACACAGACAAAAAGAGGAGTTTCTTTTGTGGAAAAAAAAGCTTATTATTCAGTGCAATAACATAAGAACGTCCATGCTACACTTTTGGAAGTTGGCTCTATTTCTCAGCAGCATTGCTAAAAGTGGACTTTTAATGTAAAAGACCAACACAAAGACACTTGAACCAGCAATTGGAGGCCAAGGCTTTTTACATTTGTTAAACAACCAACCTCCAAATACCCTTTGTAGTAGCATAAGAGGCAGAGAAATCTGACCCACTTGGATATCCCTGTGTAAAACAGGCACAAACAAAACCTCTGTGATTTGTTGTGCCTTCAGTGGGTTGGAGTTCATTAATCTGTTCTCCTACCCCATCCCCAAACACGCAAACTTGGGTTATTTTTTACCCATCCTACCCTGAGATCTTTCAGAGACATCAAAACTGAACCATGTAGATAGAGTCTCACCATCACCAGAAGCAACCTCAGTTCTGAGCAATCAGATAGTGAAGGTGACTGTGCCCTGCTAAGCCTAATTCCAGCATATTTCTCATTCCTTTCCCCACCTTTGTGGCTGGTTGAAGCACTGGAGAAATATTGCAGGTCCTGCCCATAAAGAGCAGTAAAAGGAGAGGCAACCCACTTTAAAAACCGAGGCAAAGAAGACAAGGGAGAGGCAAAAATGTTCACGCTTCAGTCTAATGGAAACTTGGAGGTATTTTAGAGAGGAAAGAGCCCCTTGTGGTGCCTCCACTTTTCATGCAGCATCCAAGAAAGGTGCAGTGGTATGAGGTGGGCAATCTCTTTAAGGAAGCCAGAAGAGGAAGGATGGTGGGACAGACCTCAGATCTTACTGTTCTCCAGGTGTGAATCAATGTGTTTTATCAAAGCATCGTCTGGATAACCGATGGGAAAGGCCACCTGGCAGAGAGGGCAGCTTCGGATGTCAGAATCGACTGTTTCCATCAGCAACTAAGGGATACAGGGAAGGAATGCAAAGTAGAGAAAGGTATCATAAAAGTGAAATTATTAAATCTTTATTTTGTGTTAATTACATTATTTACCAAGTTTCTGAAAGGTGGATCTTTTAGATATAGTCCCATAATGGAATGGTGCATAGCCTGTGACTCTCTGGGATACATATTAACTACAACTTCCCAGAGATTGCAAAGCCAATGGTGAAGGTTGCTAAGAACTGCAATTCAGCAACACTGGGAGAGCCACAGGTTCTCATTCTTAATGCAATGCTTTAGCTGGTAACAGTTGAAGTTAAAAGGTAAAACCTAATCATATTTAAATAAATTTGTGGCTAAAATGAGAAGTGCCTGTCATAGAAAAATGACCATAGTCATAGACAAAGCATATAACTAGATGTGGAAAACTCCAGAGAGTATATACATTCTGTGAATTACACTTTTTAGGAACCTCATGCTAATACCTGGGCATGAAACAATATAATTAAATAGCATCATCCTATATTTGACGTGAACTGTTAGAATAAATAACTTATGTGATTTTTACATACTACCAAATGTAGCAGCTAGGAGGTTTTAGATCTTCCCTATCACTTTGTAGCATCTAGTGTTCCAAGGGATCCTTGGTGCTCTGTGAACGTGCTTGTGTTCTTGCAGAAGCTTCATTACTCAAACTAGGTAACATCATCAGTGCTAGTGATGATGGACTGGTGATGTTATCTAATTTGGGTAATGAAACGTCTGCAAGAAAACAAGCAAGCTCAGAGAGCACCAAGGACCCCTCATTTCAACCTTGAGATACAAATATTCTCCTTTATGCAGTGTTCTGTTGATCTAACACTACTGGGCGTCACTAATGTTATTTGCATTTCATTCATCAATGTAATATTACTCTTAACTTCATGAAATATTTATATAAATTACAATTTATCTGTAAAATGCAACTATTTAGCTAGTCTCTCTTTATTTTGGGGAGGGGGGTAAATCTTGAAAAATATGCATGCAAACTATGTGTATTTAAGAACAGTGATGGGAGTATTGTTGACCAATTTCCAAAAGTAGCTAAACCGGTCTTCCTGCAACTGATGCCATTCAGATGGGTACAATTTCCTGAATCCAAACCATCATGGGTGGCTGTTCCAAGTGCTATGTACTCCCAAAAGAACTGGAAGGCATCAGTTGGGGATAAAAGCCAAAGGTTCCTGTTTTTCTCCAGGCAATTCTTAATTGTACATAATCTTGATTCCCCTTTTTTATCAAAGGCATTCTGCATAATAGGGTCCTCCACCGCCACCGGTCTGCAGAGCCGGAAAAGTTGGGGACTGCTGCTGCAGAAGATACTTCATGCTCCCTCCCTTACGCAGCCTTGATATGTAACCTCTTTTAATTTATTTTTAAGCTGATCTTGTTAAAATCATCCCCATTCTTAGAAAAAGCATGAGGTGCATGAGACTCCTTACCTGATAGCTTTCTTTTAATTGAGGTACATTTTATAGTTTTAATTGATCATTAACATTTTGGGGCCACAGTTAAATTGTCTTCGATTGCCGTTCTAGTTAATTTTATTTTATATAAAACTGTAAAAAGCTTTTTGTATGGTACTTTATTGTATAAGCCAGCATGAGAATGCCATTTAAAATAAGCAGTAAAATGAATAAATATTGAACATGGGAAAATAATAATAACTATCATGAGAATGCCTACAAACATGATACCAAAATATCATTTTCATCTTTACTGAAAATAACTGGGCAACTTTAGAATGCAAACTCTAATCAGATGTGGGGAATATGTTGCAAACCTGTCCAAGGGTTAGGGTTAGCATTTTCTAAAACATCATCGGGAACTACTTGGGTTGGATGTTAATTGCTGAGGTTAGGTACATGATTTGAACAGATTTAACAATTTTAAAGTTAAATAATCTGCTTGATTCATACTATTGATCACTGAGGCCTTGTCAATGTATAATTAAAACATGGTTACCACTATCTTGGGAACATCAGGTCTCACAAATTTTGTTCCTTACTCAAAATATTAAGTGTTTGGTTTGTAGTGTTAAAATATACACCATAAACACTTGGTAGTCTTAGAAAATCTTTGTAAGTAAAATAAATTGGGCAATGAAGGACCATTTACTTAACTGATTCTGAACTGAGTTCAAACTGAAGTGAGGAAAAGGCATAGAATACACATGGCATTGGATGTTGCTTACATTGATTGAGGGCCAGGACTGAGCATGCTCAGCCCTAGAATACGATGCATCAATCCGGTGCATGGAGGTGTCGGGAATGGGGAACCCTGCACAGAAGGAGGCGCAGCGGATACCCCCTACTTCAGGGCTGGGGGGGCTTGGGAGGGCCCAGTCGTCTTCATCCGAGGACTGCTTCTCAAAGCGCAAGTGCTCTTCGAAGGTGTCTCTGCCATAAACCTCGCAGTAGGGACGATGCTTTGGTAAGGTGGATATTTCTGGCTGCAGCCAGAGAGAACGGTTCTGTTGATACAGAGCAGCGTTGCTCACCTCCGAATAGCTTCGACGGCCTTGGAAGCTTGCTTTGATGTGGTGACTGGAGGGCTTAGAATATCCTAGATCCATAATGTTTCTGTCAGCCCCTGGAGATCTATGTTGCGAAGTCATGGCAGGCGAACAATTTTGGACTGGTGAGCAGCGCTGCTGGGCAGGAGACTGGCTAGGTGGTGGAGCTGGTGAACGACGCTGGCTAACAGGAGACTGGCAAGGAGGGGGAGCTGGGGAATGACGTTGATGTGCAGGGGACTGACCAGGTGGGCCTGGGGAACGCCTTTGTAGGGCTGGAGATTGGCTTTGAGGAGCAGAAGGCCTCCCTTGTTGAGCTGGAGATGTGCATTGAGGAGCTGGAGAGCCACGTTGCTGGGCAGGAGAATGGCGCTGGGAATGAGGAGAATGCCGCTGACCTGGAACAAGGGAGAAAAGAATAGATGCTCTGAGGATGCTGAAGGCACCCACAGCAATGACTGACTAACTTCCAAAAGATTCCTAGACAATTTTGAAAGTTTACATGATCTATACCAGTCAAAGCTTTGGTGCTCTACACTCATTACATACCTAGTTGGTTCCACTTGATTCTTAATAGAAAATATGTTTTATTTTAAAGTATGTTTTATAGCAAAGGCTGAAGAGGTTTGCAAACTTTCTTGCTCATGATTGAAATTAAAATAGGCATATTTATCAAAGCAAGTGGGAAGGGGTGAAGTACCATCTGTCTCTGCAACATATAACATCCTTTCCTTTGCACTTTTACAGGAAGGGTACTCTAAAATCCCATTAGCTAAGTACCCCCGCTCTGAGCATCTCGGCATATAGAAATAATTCATTATTATAAAGATATTCGGAATAGTTGTATCTTAACCACAGTTGTATCATCAATAACTAAGAACACTTTAAGTGAATCTATTTCTCTCAGATATGAAACTTTCTCTCACTGATACAATAGAGCAGCTAAATTTGGTGATGCTGTAATGAAAATGAGTTGACAACTGATGCAAGTCTGAACATTGTTGCTTTCCCTTTTTAATTAATGTGTTCATGCTATTTATTGTTGATCAAAATATTTTTCCCTTGTCTGTCTCTGAGATATGTAAGTCTTTATTGTTGCAAGAAGAGGAAGTGAAGGTAGAAGAGAAGGAAGGAGGAGGAAGGAGAAAGGAGGAGGAGGAGACCATTAACCATCTGTGACCATAGTTTAAGCCTAGTTTGCTGCAGGCTATCTATACATTCTTTTATGCCGAAATTCCACTCACCATTCAGGACCTGCTCCTGCATAAGAGTCCGGAGAATCTGACTTTGAAGAGAAGTCAGGTTTCTCAGGCGGCATAGCTCTTCAGTCAGTTCTGTGTAGGCCAAGGCTAGGTTTACTCTAACAAAAGACAAAAATAGGCAAAGCCTGAAAATATGTAAGCAATGAATATTTTGAATACAGAAAGCAATTTCTCCCAGCAATTCTTGTCCTTTTGCTGCAACTTTTCTGGGCCATTGTTGGTGGAAAAAGCTATAACATCTTCCTTTGGAGCTAATTTCTGTCCCACCTATAACTATCACAAGCAAACTACCTTTTCTTCACTGGATTAGTACACTAAAATCTGAGTCACAGACAATACTCTTGGTACCATCTCATCCTTCCATTGTACAGATAAGAAAAAGAAGTTGGAACACTATCTGACCTCGGCATACTTCATACTTTAGGCAGTGGAAATTTCTTAATTCCTTCACATGGGATTCTGTGCAAGTGGATCTCTAAAAGATTTCTATGCCCAAACAGTAGTGCCACAATATAGCAATAGCAGCACCGGCAATGCTCTGGGCAGCAATGGGTGATGATTTCAGCACTTATATGTGACAAATGTCAACAGCATTACTAGAAATTAAATAGTTCCAGCTCTAACATTATAAATAAATTAGAGAGTCCTGGGGCATGTCAATGGAGGCGATTTTCCAAGGATGCTTTATGCCACCAACCTTCCATCGCAAAATCAATTGCTCTTATATGCTGATATAGAAACCAGCTTAGTAACATCATTTCAGTAATGCAAAATTAAGAAATTGGCAAGTTTAGAGTTATATTGTGGCACTCTGCCTCTGCCCTCTGCAAGGAAAACACCCTTCCCAGACAATATCTCTTAGGAAAGAGATAAGAGATGAAAGAAAATGATCTGTCAGGAAAACCTGGTATGAGCTTGTGAATTCCCTTTGTAATTTATCAGGAGTGCTTCACAGTATAAAGTGACTACGGTGATTACTTCCAGTTGTGTCTCAAATATCAAATAAAGGAGAAAGCTTAGGTGAGGGGGAAATTAGCATGGAGCAGTGGATTTAATTGGCCTAAAAACCGTATCTCTCTCCTTTCCTCAGAGGCCCTAGGAATCACAATGAAATCAAGCAGTAGCCCAGTTTGTCATTTATATTCTTCAAATAAAGAATATAAAAATATGGCTTAGATTTTATTTTGCAGGTGTATGGGGCTTCTCCTTCTCAATTGTTGAGAATAAAGCCAGGGATAATCCAAATCTGGTTTATGTCCAGATATATCAGGACTGCAACTTCCAGAATTGTGGGTCAGTAGAGGGAACAGGAATTCTAGAAATACAACTGGAGGCATCAGGCTATTGTGAGGTTGGTTCTGCGGTCTCAAGATTATTTTAGCACTTCTAAAATGAATCTCAGCAATAGGGATAATTCTCATACCTGGCCTGCATACTTAATGCTAGAGAGGGAAACAAAAGATTGAAATTTCACTTCAGAAGAATAACTTTAGCAAGCATAATCAAGGTAAAAGTTTTATAATTCCTTATGCCCTTCTTCTACTTAATTTTTACAACAACAAGACCTTTCATGAGAAAATGGGCAAGCTTCTCCCAAGAAATCTATTGTGTATCCATTACCTACTCTTAGCAATTATAATAGTATTTATCAGACCAAATGAGTTGCCTACCATTGAGGTAAAGGCAAGGACAGCTCTTGATGATCATACATTTTCATTGGTTATCAAAGTGAGTCAAAGTTTCTATCTAGTTGTGTTTTTTTTTAAAGGATTCTAAAAGAGTACTGCAGGGGTGCCCTTGTCACAATATTCTTAGATGGTTTGCTATTAGTGGTAAGACATTTTAATAACGTTTTGGATAAAATGCAGGATTAGATCCAAAGTTCCCTGTGTGCAAAGAAAGCAGGGCATAGAATCATAGTGTTTGGGGAGGGGGAAATCTATCTTTTATACAGTTCTCCAATGCTTTTCCATTTGAAGATGGATACCATTTTGGGTATCTCAACAACCATCTTCTCAGTGTAGTGGAGGGTTTAAAGAAAGGATTTACTCAATTCTGCCAAACTGTTTTTACTGTTACTAACACTTCGATTTCTAAGATAGCCCCATGTCCCAATTAACTTTTGTCCTTATAACAGTTTTTATTAGAGTCTAATTTTAAATCTGATACTCCTCTTCTTTTATCAATCCTGAACTCAAGCTCCATTTACGAATTTAGAACCACTTAACAAAACACCTTGTGTGTTAAGCAAACAGGGGTCTACCAATATACTCACCACTGAAAAGGGGATTTCTTTTATTTACTTGTGTGAAGGCACAGGAACTGGGAAGCCCCTATTCTTTCCAAACTTATAATAAACTGGGGATTTCCCCCCATACATCCAGATCATCTTGTATGGTATGAGGGAGGATATTAGTATGGGGAAAATCAGAGATTTAGCAGGATGAGAGAGACTTTTTGGAGCCTGCAAAAAGCAGGATAAATTTCCATCCTGTAGGCCATTTTGGAATGCTAAGAAACAAGTTTGGGAGAAGGATTTTTTATTAGGTCTGCTCCAAAGGAGGAAAACGTTAATCTCTCTTCCCCTACCTGTTGCAACCTCAGTAATTACTAGGCTCTCCCTAACCCAGAACAATGTATGGTACTAGGTGAACCTTCCGGGCGGGAGGGGGAGGGGTGAGAAATCTTCAATTTGAAAATCTGTTCTGGGGTCCAGGTGCCCAGAGCAGCCTCAACGTACTTCTGCCCAATTCTGAGTTTTGCTATAACAAAACTTTGTCCACCCATGACTTGGTGATGGCCAGACAGATCTGGCATGTATAACCAAGATCAAGCTGGGCAAGGGCAATGACATCTCCCTGTCTATTGATTGGCAGGCTGTCATCCAGCAGTCTTCTTTAGAGCCCCTAATCCTAACTCTGGCTGCTCTGAACACTTTGCACAGCTCTTCGCCAACAAAGTTACTCACCTACTTGATTTTTCCAGGAAAATCAGCTCATGGTGCCCCATTTTTAGAAAATAAAAGGTGCTGAGGCTAGAAGGAACTTCTTCTCAATGTTAGCACTAGCCCTTTGGAATGGCCACCCAGCTGAAACAACACTGACTCCCTCCTTAACTGCTTTCCATAGAGAGTTTCAACCACAACTATTTTACAGAGTGATTTTGTTGTCACTCCCTGGCAAACTTTTTGTCTAGTTTATTTGCTGTGGATTTCTTTTTGTTTCAGTTTTGACTGTTGCATCCAACAGTCTGTTTTGACTGTTGACTATTGCAAGATACTTAAGTTAACTTCAGCTTGAGTTTTAATTTCTTTAATAATGGGAATATATTCTGTTTATTTTGTGCATCTATATTTCCTTGTTGAAGCCAGAAGGTACGGAGAAGTAAGAAGATTAAACACTCTGAGAATTTTGTGCTGCTTATTAACAACTGATAGTTTGATAAGAGGAATGACAGGATAAAACCCAGGTTACAATTTTCTTCACCAAGACGTTGTAGCTGATTGTACTGTGCAGTTACTTCAGAACCAGGAAACCTAGTTAAGAGAAAAGTTGGCAACACAATAATAATGAAATATATATATATATATATTGCATGCAAGTCTGCTGAAATATGGATCCTTTTTCTCCTTCCTCTTTTAATCTCTCATTCATCTGCTGCACCCACTGGATGTTTTCAAAGATGAGATTTTTTTTAAATACACAAATAAGAAGAAAATAAGTTCCTGGTTCTCATGATTACAATAGGAAAAATAAACCTTAAGTACTTATGCCAAACGTAGAGAGTGGAACTGTTAACAATTGTGGTTTTGTGTCCTCAACTGCAACCACTAGCACAACTATGTGGTTTAGTTACATGCTTGGTTAAGTTAAATTTTACCTAAAGACAGATGAAACCACTAAGTTTGCATTTCAAGGCCCCAATCCAGAAAATCATTGATATAAAATAGACCATGTGCATGTTATACCAGGTCTCTTATAGTCCTTACCAACAGCCCTTTAAACTAGGCCAGTATTAATCTTCCCACATTACAGATATGGAAGAAAGATTATGAAGAAACAATTCCCCCAAGGCAGTCTTCCACAACCTTGGAATCTGTCAGAGATATGACTTTCTAGTCCTAGAATTCCACAGCCAGCATGCAATTGCAAAGAATTCTGGAAGTTGAAAGTTATATATATGGAGATCACCCAGTTTGGAAAAAGCTATCAAAGTGTGGAATGTGATTTGTAATACCCTAGCTCTTACTGTAATACATTTTCACAAATTATTCACATAGCAATGGAACAGAAAAAATAGAGAAAAATATGTATGCATTTTGTGATTGTACATATTTGAATCCTTCTGCTCTTGCATCTATGCACAAAATTGTTCTTTCCAAGGCAAGCTGGATTGTTTTGATTTTTTTTTTCTTCTGTTCAATGTCTATGGACATTCTTCTGTTCAGCTGTATCCAATCCTCAGAGGCTATGAAGATGCTTTTATGGTACTTGTTATAATTTCTGAAGGTATTTTAAAAAGCAAATTATGCAGAAATATATGAACATAATTATGAGTGCAATATATTTAGCAATCCCTCCAAAAACGGTCTATGGAAAAGATTGAGATTCAAATATCCAGTCATTTACCGGATGATTTTGAGCCAATCAGTATCTGCCAATCTCCAATCAGCAAAGACTACTTTGATTTATTTTTTTTTCCAATGAAGGTGTAAGGGGCTATCTCAGCACCCTGGAAAAACATGCTTATGTTTTGACATAAATGATCTATCAGCATACGACAAATTTGATCAAACCAAAAATTAGAATTAGAAAACCAAAAATAAAGAATATTAAAATACTACACATTTCTGTATATGTGATTTGATGCAGCAGAACTAGTTTTGCTATATTTGTTTTGTAGCTTGGTCATAAGTATTCTGGCAAACTCATCAACAAAGAAACATGATAAATGAATAAACTGGGAAAGGGGCTTTACATGGTTTCAAAAAGGTTTGTGTGGGGTTCTAAGAGCTGCAACAAAAAATGCCCGATAACTGTTAATTTTATTGGGGCAGAAAGGAACAATCATTTAACACAGAGAGAAGAGTCAAATAGTTGCATTTAATTTATTTAAATTTCATATACTAATATGAAATGTATAATGTTATATTAATTTAATTTTAATTTTGGTTCTTCTCTTTAGAATACTGTAAAATGTTTTGTTTAACTCTGAATCTTTTCCCACTCCATATAAATTTTACTGGGTTAATTGCCATTATTGGTGCCATTTGAAATGAATAATTTATTTTGGATAATACGTTCATTTTAATAACTGCTATTTTTATGCTCACCTAAACTATTCCTTTAAATCAGCAGTACCCAATCTTTTGGGCACTAGGGACTGGTTCCTTGGAGAGAGGTTTTTCTGCAGCCCAAAGGGGGCGTGGTTTCGTGTGCTGCCTGCATCCTGTGGATGGGGCTTCGTTTGTTTGCATGGACTGGTTTCTGGTGCCGGTCCACAGACCAAGGATTGGGGACTCCTGCTTTAAATAATCTACTGAAATATTTAGAGTATGGTCTCCCATATTCCACTCAAAAATGAAATGCTGGTTTTAATTTGATTTTAACTTTTATTTTATTTTATTATTCATTTATTATTTATTACTATTTTATTTCCCTTGTACTGATGTTATTGCTAAATTTTATATTTGTATTTTTTTAAATTGTCATAAGTCATGCTGAGTGTTAATGCAAACAGAAACAGGGGACTATAAATTCAATAAATAAAGAAACAAGCAAGCAAACAGCCTACAACCAAAAAAAGTTAAAAAAAATCTTGCCATAACACAATTAAAATGTTTCCCTTGTAAAAAAATGTGACAATCAATTCTTCTTTAAAACCTAGCCTATGGTCTTTATTAAAATTCCTTGACTTATGTTAAATAAATACAGTTAAGATAGCAAGTGAACTGGATTCTTGTGAAGAGAGGTTATGACAAAATAAACTTTATTTCATGGAACTGCTTGCTAACCAATTCACAATCTTGTCTGTAAAGATATATTTTAGATTGCCACATTAACTTCCTTTTGCAATACTTCACCATATTGCTCTCAATTAAGAGAAAATCACCCTATTTGAATTTTTAATCCAAAATAGCTCAAAAGGCACATCTTTTTTTTAGTTCTTTATCATCAAACCATAGCTACTGATATATCTCAAAAATCCACTCATTCGTTTTTTAAAAAAATGTTACAATACATTCTCTAGATTCTTTTTTTAAAATACAAACTCAACAGAGTACAATAAGAATCCATATAAAATATGGAACTTTTAAATCATATTAAAACTTTACACAGCTCAATGATTAATATATTTAACTCCATAATAGAAGAAATTGTCTTTGTTCACACAAAATGTTTAAAGAGGCAACAGTCATACTTGCATAGCACACTAAGCCTACTTAATGTTGCCCATAGTTAGCATTTTGTAGTTTAGCATATTGTGTGAATCCAGTTGTTTACTTAGTTTATGGTTAAATATGCAAACCCAGAAAATGGGCTTATTCAGCAATAAAGTTGTTTGAATTGAATAATTGAATTGAACAAGGCTTACTTTGAATGTATACATAATTGAAGCCTTACTTAACACATATGAACAACCTAAGATTTTTTCTTGAATAAATGTACGATGTGTACATATGTTGTGTACAAATATTGTTTCTCTCACTCATAAAAAAGAGATAAAATGAAAACCACTATATGGGAATCATCTCTGATCTTCCTTGTCCCTTTTAAACTTCAGCCTGGAGGAACTTTTCTATAATTAAACTAATTAATTGAATAGCCCTTTTTATTTTTTAAACAATGTTTAAGCAATGGTTTTTCAGTGCTTAGTTCATCTATTTATTCTGAACATTTTTTGCAAAGATTGACATTATAATCATTATTTTCATTACCCTAATCTCAAGAATTAACAACCTCATGAGGAAATACGCATAAAGATCATAATTCAAACAAGCAATGAACAGCATCTCTATTTGTATACAAATGAAACCTCAGAATGTAATCAGAAAAAAATGTACATTTCATTTTTTTTCAAAGTTTCTATCCCTCATGGCCCTAGATAATATATATGAGAGGTTTAGTTCATAAAAAAGGACTTTGCTGGGTTTTGGTTCATACTCACTGTAGACTAAGGATTGGTATAGTTTATGCAATATAGAATGAATGGATGAACACTTTACATTGATTTCTATATTTAGTAAAGATGGAAAAGGTTCAATGTGTACGATGCATATGAAGTAGAAAATGTATTCCTCATCAAAATATTCATATTGCCTTACTCTGTGGTCCACAGTGAAAAATAAATACAATAAAGCAATATAAAATAAAACATAAAATATTTAAATCAGTAGCTGCCTCCATAGTTGCCCCATTTGTTTATAGCCAATTTTCGGGACACTTGTGAGATCATTTTCCCTTTGCTTAAGGAAGAGTGCTTGAAATAAATAAATCAGAACAAACTAGAATTTGATCCACATAAAATTTACTTATGCCAGCTTCTGTTTATACTTTAATATAGCAATATTGGAAATAACAAATATTAAATAAAAATATTATGCAAAGTCATCCACAAGAGCCAACATTTTCATCAAAACAATGAAAGGAGCTGTATGTACATTACAACACAGTACACATATAAAGGAAGCAGAGTTTGTAGTGTGGTATTGTGCCATGGCATTTTTCATTTGGCCTGCCTTGTCCCCTCCCTGAAGTCACCTCAGATACTAGCTGACTTGTAGTCCTTTTCAGTCTACTATTCAGATCTAATTTGACTATCCATTTCAAAACCTTCATTGTCTCTTGACCTTGAATTTCACAGTCTTCAAAGAGAGGTCATTCTTGGCCAACACACTTTTATAATGTTGCCTCTCTTTCTTTTCCTTTATATCCCATCTTTTCTACCGAGGACTACCTGTATTCAAAGTGTGTGAAAACCAACCTGGGACTAGATCAAGAGAGGGATAAAAGGAAGCTTCACGCCCTGCTCTCTAAATGATTCAATGCATATCACCATGCTTATAGGGAAAAGCTATCCCCTTGTACTCTAATAAATGTCACATAGCCTGATGGAAGGATCATCAAAATAAAATGAACTATCCTGATTTTAAGCAGAGTACAAAAACAACTATTATCCATCGCCATTCCTCCTATTGCAGCTTTCAGGATCAAAACTCACCAAAATATCTTATCAATCACATCAATACTCATAAATCAAAACACAATAAAAACAATATATTCCTAGATCAGAAAGAGTAGCTGCCCTTATCCCTTGGGAACCTGATGCCAGAGGAAGAGACATGGAAGCTGTTGCCTGACTTCCATTCTCTTCTTCAGGGCCTTTTCCTCAAGAGTTGTTGGTAAAAATGGTACTAGGCACAAAGGAAGGAGAATCACACTTCTCCATTGGTTTTCCCCTGCCTTCCTCCCTTTTGGTTCAGGAATCCATTCATTCACCTGAGCACATGATCATGATGATGATGAGCAAGTCCTGTATGAAAAAGGTGGGGAATATAGTTGGAACAGATTTCAAGAACTGCCTTTCCCTCCTTCTGAGGAAAAAAATCTTCAATAAATACTTTGGAACAACTAGTCAACCACCCTTCCTCCAATGTAGTACCCTCTCAATACATTAGACTATAATTCCATTTTTTCTTAGAATGGTCAAGAAATTGTACTCCAGCACATCTGAGGAACACCAGAATGGGAAAGACTGTCTTAAGTTAACTGTTTTTCATGGATGTAATTAATTGCTAATAATTACTTGCTTAATGGCCAGTTGGCATCAACAAGAACCTGGAACTTGTCTATCGGATCAGGGATATCTTAATCCAGTATTTTGTTTCTCACAGACATGCCTCCGAGGTGTTCATAAGTAGGAGATGGAGATTTGTTTGTTTCTCTCACTGTGGTTCCTCTGAAACTCGTATTTAAAGATATGATGCCCCCACTTCGGAGACAACATGAGTCTCCAACATTAATAGCCCTTGATAGATTTGTCTTCCATGACTTTATCCATTTCCATTTTAAAAAGGTAGTAACATAGTAAAATATCTTCTTCCAATATTGTTGGATGTCTCCAGGTTCTGCCATTTTGAGAGAAGGGGGAAAAAATCTCCCTCTCCATTTTCTCCATGACATGCATGACATGATATAACTCAATCATATCCCCCACCCCACGGATGATATCGGCCATTCAAGTTAGGGGTACGTATATAATTCTGTCTATGGACCATAGAATTCCAGATGACTTGCAGAAGAGATATTTAAAAGAATACTAACATATAACAATCAGTATTTAAAGATCCAAGAAAATATAACCAACAATATTATCATCAATACATAAATAGGCAAACATTAATAGTAGCAATAAAATGCAAACAGGAAAATGCCACTGAATATTGCCTCTCTTTTTTTCTATGTTCTAAGAACCATAATTGATATCAATCATAGAAAAATCCCACACACAGAATATGTCAGAACTTAAGAAAGTTCAACATATTGTGTCCATAGGTGAGAAAAAGGCCAGAATTTTATAACTGGTGAAACAACCAGCTTGGAAATAAGAGTAATCAGTAGAAGTCCTATGGCTTAGAAGTGGAATAGGTTACCTTTTCGGTCTAGTAGGCATCTTTGGCATTACTGCTGCTTCTCAAATGGTTGCCATAGAAACTATGGCAAGCTAAATAACATCTTTAATACAAGGTTGCTCTATGCCATTCACACATATATATAAACATATGTGCACCCAACACAGAGACATATTTTTTTCAGCCCAAACTGATGTTTACCTTTTTTTTTCTTGACATGGAACACACTGTCATTTTTATTTTCTAAGCATGCAACCGGAATCCCTATGGGCCTAAGGAAAGACCAAGCAATCTATGATACCCTCTTCCCCCAATTTTATATCTCTCTTTCCTAAATCTCCTCCATTCTCCCCAGTTGTGCAGTGGAGCACAAGGGTCTCTTTGTGGCTTCTAGGTGGCTAGAAAAAGTCTCTGTCCTCAGCCACTGCGGAAGGAAAAAAGTATACCTCATAAACAAGATCAAGCTATACACAACCAAACAAGAGAGCAGAAACCACAGTGTTATCTGCCAACTCAGGGCGGATGAATGGGCAGAATATTGTGGGAGAGGAAACAGCAAGGCAGAACTGAAGTACCACCCTTTAAAAAAGGGCCGAGAATGAATGGAGCCACAAAACCTTTATTTATCACATATATTTGGAGCGCTATTTTAAGCTTTCGCACATGTGATATGTTTACCAGCTAAGGTTGTCAGTGGGACAACAACCACTGAGATTATATACGATCTTATTTTAGAAATGAGGACCACTAAGGACTGTGTTGTATGCTCTTGAAAAACCATGAACAGCAGTACAAGAAAATTTGAAGAATCAGCTTCAAAACTGAATCTAAATTTCTGTGATTTGAAGGCTTAGATAACCAACAGGAATATATTAACTTAATCCAAGGAACATGTGTCTAAATCACTTTCAAAAGCAGTCCATGAAAAGAAAGAATGTGCTATGAACAAAAACTACTGTCTCAGAATTCACTTGCAGACTTGGACATCTTGCATCTTCTAAATTGCGCAAAGAAATACTCATGTATGATGTCCAGTTGTTTTCAACCATAAATTTGGTTCATCTTATTTCCATATCAATTTGAATTTTTTAAAAAAATGTACTCAAAAATTCTTACATTGAGGTTTAGATTACAATTTAAATATTTCAATATTCAACTAAAAGTATGCATTTTAAATAAATAATATCTCACAAGAGGCATTTATAGTAACCCTATAACTTTTATTGGACAAATATATTGGGGAAAATGGGAAAAAACAGATCTTAAGTGTTCATATTGGTTTTATGTAACAAAACCAGGCAAATCTATATAAATCTATATAAAATGTGATCAGAATAAAAATTCTCTGTATAATCCCAGATCTCAGCTGCTGCTTTAGAAAGATTACTTTGAGTTCTCTGCTTATGTTATGGGCTCTGTTTTCCTTGATCTTCCTTTCCTTTCCTGATGCTATCCCTGGACATAGCTGAGTACTTTGAACCTAAAAATGTATGTTTAAAATCCAAGTAACATAATAAGCCACTGTACTTTAGGAATGAAACCAAAACTTTATATTGAAGTGGTGTAGAAAACAGGGCAGAAAAAAATACCCATCCAAATAATATTGTGCCCGTTTTCTTTTCAAAGAAGCACGTTTATGTTGGTGAACTCGTAACAGAAAAAGAGAATTGCAAAATGAACACAAGTTTTGGTGAAAAAAAATCCCAGAGAGATGCAATCATGTGTGTGTTACAATCAACACACATATACTGTACCATGTGCATTACAATAAACACACATATAACATGGAACCATAAGCTTGATATACTGGAACACATTTTTTGTATGAAATATATACTCTATTAGAACCAGTTTACCATTCTTTCTTTGCCATAGCTGTGATATTATATGCCATGCAGAAACATTTCATGGTATTTTGCTAATCTTTAAAATTATTTTTTTCTTGTTAGTTTTGTTCAGCAAAGTAACAAAATAACTTGAGTTCAACCAATCTGTACAGAATAGATGAAGAAAGATAGGAGAGGAAAAATATTTCTGCAAAGCAGATATGCTATAATTTGCAGAGCACAATTCAAAGGGCTGATCCTGGAAACAATGTAAATCCTATGTCCTGTGCCACTTTCAAAAGACCAGTTCTTCCCCAAAGTAGTTATCTTGGAATTTTATGTGATTTTGCAAGTACATTGCAAAATTCTCTTTGCACACTGTGAAAATTGAATTCAAGGTTTGACATATCTTTTAGAACATAAGTGAGAAATCTGCAGTTTTCCAGAAGTTGTTAGCTACACTTATCATTAAAAGGTTTTTTAAAGCTACCTAGGGCGAGGGAACCTGTGGCTACCAAAAGCATCTCTGCATCAGGACAGGATTGCAACTGAGTGCAAGATGAAAACTCCCCCAGATGTTTTCACCAATGGATTCGTACTTTCCTTGGACCCAGAGCCCAAAGCCCAAAAGAAAATGAAAGAGGAAATATTTATGAGTCAAGTCTCCTTTTATTGCACTTCTGTGGGTTGCAAACCCCCAGGAAATTTTTTGACAAAAACCCCATAAAAATTAACAATGTTTCTTGTTCAGTCTCCATTTATTTTAAAGAAAATCCTGCAGATTTCTTTTTCTGACTATCATGTCCCATACTGATTAGAGGAAGGAGGAAGAGGAGGTGGTGGAAAAAAATGTCATTTGGGCTTTCAGATGTCAAACCAACCTTCCAAATCTGGTGCTCTTCAAATGTATTGGGGCTACATAGGCTGCATATTTCGGCTGCAAATATCCAGATAACCACTAAGGAGTAGTCATACAGTGGTCACCTGGAATGCCATTTATGGAATGCCTCAGTATAATTTCCAGAGGTTTAGATATGTGCAATTGCATACTGCAAACATTATTACTTTTATTTATTTCTATTCCATGTTTTAGCGCAGCCTCCTTTACAGGATGACTTAAAAATATATTGAACATAAATTAAAATGAACATTTATAAAACTTGTACCCTGCCCACCCACCCCGCTCCAAAAGAGGAAAATTGTAATTTCTGTGTTGCTTGATAATGTGCTAAATTGATTGGTATATCTTTCAAATTTATGGACCTTTCAAGAGGTGATCCTACAATACTTTTGTTTTTAAATATGCGTAGACAATTCAATTAAATGCTACTACAGAGGATAACTAGGTTTCATTTTCATTTTTTTAAAATTGTAAGGTTTTTTTTTAATGTGTTCCTATTTATTGTAAGGTAATATAATCAGTGGTGGGATTCAGCCGGTTCACACCACTTCGGCAGAACCGGTAGCTAATTTTTTTGTTGCCCAGGCCCAGAACGGACTTCCAGAAGTGGCATCCACACAGAGAAACGGTTGTTCACATATTTGAATCCCATCACTGAATATAATAAATAAATATAGATATAAAATCAAATCTCTATTGTAGTTTAACATTGCTAGAGTTCTAAAAAGAGAGCTTGTATATTGTTGGGTTTTATTCATAGAAATAGCCCTATTGCTTTACTATATCAATCTCTTACAGCAGTGTTGCCATGTATTACAGTGAAGTTTTAATGAGATTGGAATTGGAAGTCTTCAGTTAAATTATAGCCTCAGTTCTAATGGAATATCAAAAGCTCTCTTACATTTCTGGTACTCCACCAACATATTTCTTATGCTTTTAGTTATTATGCTTTATGCTTTGGAGTTGTTTGCCATTTTCTACAATTTAAAAACAATTTTAAAAGCTACATATGAGCTACTTTACTTGTATTTCTGTTATTGCTTTTTTAAAATTATTGCCCTTTCAGTATAATGTTCAAACTTCAACATAAATAAATATATAGATTTTTATGCCACACTCAGCCATTTTGGATTAAACCTACTGCCACATGCACAGATGCATGCTAAATGATATCAACATATTAAGAACAGGTATAGATTAAGGTCCTTTAAGTTACCAAACATCCAAGATTTCTAGAATTGCACTTCACACTGTAAAGACTAATTGAAGTCAACTTTGGTTTTTGATGACTTTGGATGCATCTATGGACCTTTTGTGGCAAGAGCATAAAAGTTATTTGCTGCTGCCTTCTTATGGAATGGAATTTTCAATTTTCTAAGCCAGCATGAAAGCCTGACTTTTTCTGGTGCTGCCCCCTCCAAATATTAACCAGTTCCGAACTTGCTCAGACTTTCTTCTACATCAGCCAAGGATTTACCCTAAGTATGATTTTCTCCTTCACCCTGCTTCATTTTACATGTTTAGTTTATGGAATTTATTGTATATTTGGTTTTTTTGCTATAGAATTTGGCAAATGCAGATTTAAAACTAATCCCTTTTTCTCAATTTTGCTGAAAGATCTTGGAAACTTTTGCCCTCACTCAGTCTTGATATATCAAATGGGAATAATAATGAACCTGCAGTAACCTTTTGAATAGTTACTTCTGAAAAATCTATGAAAAATTATATTTAAATTTAAATTATATTTAAAAGCTAACAATTTGACCATGGCATAAGGCTTATCTTCCCTATACAAAAACTATTTCATCAAGTTACAGAGCAAACAAACAGCACAAGATCCAATATATAAAGCCCACAAATTATTATTTCTTGTGCTTCAATTAGCAAAAAAGGGAGATTTATCTAGATTTCTATCAGTAATAAACTCAGTGCTACTACATACATCTCATTTACTTGGAATATCTTTCCAAGTGCTAGCATCCAAATAATGGGAGTGCAATCCATATGGGAGAAATGGAGGTAGTGACAGATTTTATCTTCCTGGGCTCTAAGAGCACCACAGATGGGGACTGCAGCCAAGAAATTAAAAGACGCTTGCTCCTGGGGAGGAAAGCTATGGCAAATTTAGACAGCATACTAAAAAGCAGAGACATCACCCTGCCAACAAAAGTACGTAAAGTCAAGGCCATGGTTTACCCAGTTGCAATGTATGGCTGTGAAAGTTGGACCATAAGAAAGGCTGAACGCAAAAGAATTGAGGCCTTTGAACTATGGTGCTGGAGAAGACTCCTGCGAGTCCCTTGGACTGCAAGGCGATCAAACCGGTCAGTCCTAGAGGAGATCAACCCTGACTGTTCCTTAGAAAGCCAGATACTGAAGTTGAAACTCAAGTACTTTGGCCACCTAATGAGAAGGAAGGACTCACTGGAGAAGAGCCTAATGCTGGGAAAGATTGAGGGCAGTAGAAGAAGGGGACGACAGAGAATGAGGTGGCTGGATGGAGTCACTGAAGCAGTAGGCGTGAGCTTAAATGGACTCCAGAAGATGGTAGAGGACAGGAAGGCCTGGAGGAACGTTGTCCATGGGGTCGCGATGGGTCGGACACGACTTCGCAACTAACAACAACAACAATCCATATGGGATCTGCCCAGTTTCCTCCTTCCATTCATGCTACTGTCAAATAAGAACTTAGGTTTTGGAAAGTATTTCAAATCACTGATGATATTTTCATTCACTGACTTTGTTCCTCTTTTTTTTTTTTAATACAACCTTCTCTAATTAAAAATATTTTAAGAGCATTTTTATGCTCACTTACTTGAAAATAAGATGAGTGTGATCAATAGAATTTACTTTTACTTACAGAATTGCATTCTTTATGTGTGCAATTTAATGATAGTTTGACATTAAATTTTAGAGTCCGTTTTAGAATAGTAATCATATTAAAAATAGCCTAAATAAAACTAAATGGAAATTTAATATTTCCACTCACATGTAAAGAATCAGAACGGATGTATTTGTTTCAAGCTGGCACTTGCAGCATCACCAGTTCACCTCCACTATGCTCAGTAAGAGTCCCTCCCTCCCTCCCAACTTTGCATTTTTATTTTCCAAAAAGAGAAATGAAAGGAAGAAAAAGACAATGAATAAGGAGAACATGATTAAAACCAATAATTCTCTCCGCCTCTTTGTGGTAAGATTTGGGAGTGAAGTGACTAGTTCAAGAAGTTCAAAAGACCAAAATGAAAGAAATTGGCACCTAAAAAAAATAATACATTCTACTGCCAAGCGATGAAAAAACATAATTGACAAGAAACGGAACTGCAGTTACAAGAACACCGATTACAAGAAAGCCAAAAAGGCTTTTTCTTCTTCTCAAGGACTGGCATAGTTTAGAGTGTGTGTTTTTGTTCTTTCCCACTTCAACCCTCTTGAGTTCAGAAAATTTATTCAGAATTAAACCTTTTTATTTCATCAAGGTCTATTTGTACATTTATATTAGGTCACCAAATTAATTCAGAACATGCTAATATCACTGGACAACACTATCAACTTTTCACTGCCATGTATGAATGAGCTATCATAACACTTTTACAGATACAATTTTCATAGCATCCTGTGCTACCATGCTCTCAGCAAACTTAACAGAGAGAAATTCAGACAGAAAAAAGTATTTCAGATCAGACAACACTCTTCTTCATCTCTTTTGGCTACAGCTTTTGGTGAGAGGTCGATGGCTGCCTTAAAGAATTGCCAACATGTATTCTATCTATGTCTCTCTGTGCTCTGAAGCACTTTTTAAAAATCAAATCTGATAAACAATCATAGATTGAGACAATTATATTTGTTGACAATATATCCATCATAGTAAATAAAACCCTTCATTTCTCAGGAAATCTTCAGTCTCTATATATGACATATCACTAAGAAATAAGGGACATAACCATCAATTATGATCTGACAGTGTTTATCTATTGACCTATCTTCATAAGCCACTTATCACAGTGTTATTGCAACCAGAATGCTAGGCTAAATAGACCTCTAGAATTCTGACCTAGCTCTGTAATTTTTATTTTGTCATTGCTTTGTTTGACTCATCATACCAATATTCGATAAAGTGAAATTAAATATGTGCAAATTATAGGCAACCAATATTTAAAATTGTCCCTCTGGTTACTGATTTGGTTTTTTAACATCAGAAAGAGTCCCTTTTTTCTTGGTTTGGAGTAAACCAAATAATCTTTTATTGCTTATTGAATAAACTATGGCTAGTAATCATGGTTTAGAATAATGAGCCCAATCACCATAGAATGAGTCAGTGGTGGCTGGTGATGAAAGGCACATTGTGATTTCCACTCCATACAGCATGCATTATGACCTTCTACATGCCTGGGTCAGTCTGACATCCAAAATAAACTTAGAGATACATTATCTTTCAGCTGTATCTCAAAAATAACCATTGCACCGGCTGAGTGCTGCTGGAATATAAAGTGCAATTCTGGAAGGCTTTTATAAGTGATAGATTTAATCCTTACCACAGTAATCCTCAACCCCTTTATTTGTGTGTGTGTGTGTGTGTGTGTTAGGCTATAATAACCATTATCCCCAGCAAGCATGACTATTGGACCAAACTGGGAAAATTGACTAGGGTTGTAGGCAGTTAAGGGCACTATGGGAAAAGTCATCTTGCAATAATACAAACATTAGGAAAACGGTCCATTTCCTCTAAACTTCTTAATCTATATCAATCTGAACATATAAGAACCTACGTGTGTCTTCCTTTTATAATCTTACATTACATCACTAGATCTCTATTTGGAAAACAGAGATAAAGGAAAACAAAAATCCTTTTAGCCATCTGCTAGCCAACACTTCTTCATTAACTGCTCTCCAGAATGTCATTATCAACCCACCCTTTGTCTCCTTGATTTTTGTTTTGGTACACAGTTGATCCAGTTCATTTGAACATTGCCTAATGTCAAGGGATGCCTGTTCACACTTCATGAGATATGGGAAAATTATATTTTACATGTTGGCATTAGTAAACAAAATAGAAATCCCAGGCACAATAATATAAAATGCAGGTTAGTTTGAGTTTAGTTCAGTGAGAAGAATTGGAAAAGAAAGATATACATATCCTAACTCTTAACATAAATTAATTTAATAAGTTTCTGTTAACTAGAACTGAAACTGCTAAGCAAAGACTGTATCAAACTGGCAGTTATCTGTTTCAAGATCAAGCAATAGTTCTTTCAGTAACTGTCAAATCATAGTCCACAGAATTTATATATTTTTATCTTTCCTTTATTCTTCTTATGAATAACTCAAGGCAATGAACCTAATATTTCTTCCTCCCCCTATTTTTTCCACAACAACTCTTTGAGGTGATTTGGGCTGACTGAGAATGGCCCAAAGTCACCCAGCCGGCTTTCATGTCTGTGGTGGGACAAAAACTCACAATCTCCTGGTTTCTAGCCTGGTGTCTCAACCACCTGACTCTCACTATTCAAGATTATTTCCAGGTTCCTCTGCATCTATACTATATAGCATTATACTGTAGTGTAGTCTTGTTGGAACCTGATATAGGCTTTTTTATTATTGCAGGTCCTTTCATCTTTTAAAAAAATCTCTTGTCCTTTTTTTTTCTTTAAATCTATTTTTAGTGTTTTTAGTACATCTGTCTGCTATTTATTATTTATTTATATCCCACCTTTATTAGTTTTTTTAAATAATTCAAGATGGCAAACACGCCTAATATTTTGCCCTCCTCCTATTTTCTCCACAAGAACAATCCTGTAAGGTAGGTTGGGCTGAGAGGAGAGAGAGAGAGTGACTGTGCAAAGTCATCCAGCGGGCTTTCATGCCTGAAGAGGAACTAGAACTCATAGTCTCCTGGCTTCTAGCCTGGTGCCTTTTTTCTAGTGTTTCTAAAATGATTTTTTTCCAGTGCAACTATACTAAACATTAAGTGAATGGTGAATGTATTACCAGAGAGACTTTTTAAAACAAACCAACAGGTTAAAAAGTAGCACCTTGTCATTAATCCCAGTGCCATAGGAAAATACAAAGTAGTATCTGTTTGCTTTTTGCGAAGGCCTGCTTTTCTCCTTCACCAGTGAATACTATAGAATGGAGGAAATTGGATTTTTAATCAAGCTCCTTGCAAAATATCGCAGTAAGCAATTGCAGTAAGAGTTGAAAAGAACAAACAGACCAGCCACTTGAAACACAACAAAGTGTGGCCTTCCTGAATATATATTGTTTTAGATTATAAATTAGATTTCTATAAACTCAGGTATCCTGAAGAATTTGCTACAGCTGCTCAAAATTAGTCTGCCACAGCCTCAGACATCAAAGGACCTGTAACCTATTTATAAGGTAGCTAAAATGTTTAGATGTTACTCTTTTTTTGCTAAATATGGGGATGAAAATTGTTATAACAAACTGTTGAATTAACTGACACTTTTCCACCTTGTGAAAGACATTTCTATCTAATATTATGCAAAAAAAAAAAAATTGAGAGAACAGAATACATGAAGGCCAGTAAGATAAGAATATGTCCATATGCTTTTTGTAGAATTCAAATATATACAATTAAATAAGTATGTTTTGAGTTGAAAGTCCCCAATTCAAATCTTCCCCAATAATTTATTGGGTGTTGTATTACTCCCATGTCTTTATTTTTTCTTCCTCTGGCACACTTTGATCGTAAGTGGTAGCAGCTCAATTATTTTGGGGAGAATGTCAAGGGTAAAATAGGAAATCACTTGAATATTTACAACATAGTTATAGAAAGATTAAAATTACTGGATCAAGTTCTGTGAATTTTATATTTACTCAAAAAGAATGAATATGAGCAAAAGGCACCAGTTCACTCTGCTCATCCTTTTACTTCATTTTCTTTCATACTTCCCTGTCCTTTGGTTTTCTTCATGGTTGCCCCATGAAGCTTTGCTCTTTTTCTGCCTTTCTTATACATATGCAAACATACTTCTACACCCACATCCATTCTCATCATTTATGTGTGCCTTTCCATCCAACTTCAAGGCCACAGATACCACCTTAAAGAAAACAGCCATTCCAGTTGTTGCTTGGTTTTGAGGGAGGAAGCAAGTCATAGCAAGAACCAGACACCACTGAACAAATGCTCAGGGGGTGTTAGAGTGCACAGATTTTGTTATCTCTAATTGGTGGGCAAAAGGTATCAGTGATGGGCTGGGCTTTAATTGGTAAATTGACTTTGGATATCAAATTGAAACAGCAAGCTTGTGACACCGTACAAAAGTACCTCCATCAAAATTATCCATTAACACACTTTTTAATAAGCCAGAGGTTATCTGTATGAATGTGCCAAGGGTGCCGTATGAATTCAACTAAGCCTAGATCCAACAAAAGGAAAAAAGTAAAGAAGAGGAAAGGACAGCAGGAGTATTTTCAGATCCTAAGTTAATCTCTGAACTAGATTTCAGCTGAGTCAGGCAGATGACTAAGCTATTCTTTTTTATAGAGCTGTGGAAGAACAGAGCCAATCTACTTACAGTTCATTCAAAACTATGGACCTCTGTTCTCCCTTCATGCTTCCAAGCAGAGTTCAGAAATCTATGGCTCAGAGGCCTTTCTTCTCACTCAGCACAAATAAAGAGCAAGGTAGGTGTTACAGCAGCTCTCTTTGACACATTTTAAATTCACACTTCACACCCCTTTTCTGTAATCTTTCCCTCGTCAGACCTTGATTAATTAAAAAGAACATGCAAATCAAGATGCTGGATTTTTTTTTTTTAAATGCAAAAGCCTAAACCTCACTTCTCCCAAAGCCTTTACCAAGTTCAACATACTAACAGGTAAAGCAAATCTCAAGATAATAATGACAACAATAGATAGTTAAACATCTTATAAGTTTACATGTGAGAGTAATAACTATTAATGATAATAATAATTACATAATAACCCACATCTGCCTATCTGAGATCCTTGGGAAGGATTTGATAGGTGGACAAAAAATGCCAAATCCAGTTTGAACATCTGGCTGGTTGTGTGACAAATCATAATTCCATATAGATTTGCAGGACTTTCTAATGAATGTTAACTCAAATTAATATATACCCTTGGAAAGAATCGTATTTTAATGCCTATCACATACTTTAAACACATTGATAAGATACTGAGAAAGCTTCTGTGGGATTTTTCTTGATTCTCAACTGCTAATATTTTTGACCTCTATTTTCTAGTGGAAATTAAGGGATTTAAATGATCATCAGTTAAAAAGTTATTATTTGAACCCCTTAGTTTTCTGGCCAGGTTCCTGGTTTGACGAACAGTGAGCTACTTTTTCAGAATTAATGGTTGCAAAGCATAATTGTATGAGATTGGGAAGGTAATTTAAATTTGATTGCTATTTCTATGGGAAATTGCCACAGAATACAACTCTGCAAATAGCAGGAAAAAATCCTTTTAGAGTTCATGTGCAAAAAAATGGTATAAATTCACCATGTCGCAATTTGAATTGTCCAAAATTGCTGAATAGCAATACATTCGATTAAAATATTTATTGCCTAGACAATGGGATATATTAGCACCATTAGAAATTAATAGATTTTTATTATCTTGATATAGAACATTGCGTAATTCCAGATTCATAATTTTTTTTATAAACAAATGATGAGTATCACTTTCACATACACATATAACATAACGTATAGTTTACAGATTTAAGTCAATTGCGAGAAACTTGAAATAATACTTTGAATAATCTGTTTTTAACAAATTAATGGGCTATTTAAAGACTATGAAATTGTGTTGCATTAAGATACAATTCAGCAAAATTTTCCTTTGGTATTTTCTGCACATTCCAAAAGGCCTGGCTATCATCTTTAGTATCTTCAGAAATGCAATATGGCAGAGGGGACAGTGACACAAAAGTGCTGAGTTTGTTTTTTAGTTTTCCCATTTTGACTTAATATACTAAGAGGAAAAAAGATTGAAGATCAAACACTTTATTAAAGTGTGCTGTACACTAAAAAGTTGATTACATATTGGTTCATGAAAATCTCTGGATTAATCATGTATGAAGTGTAGGCAAAAATATCAGTTTACTTAGATGTAAAGTATCTGCTACCCCAGATTTAAAATCCTGCATTGAAGGTATGTGTTTACTCTCCACATGGTTGTCCTTTATACTTTCTTTTGTATATTCAAACAATACCATTTTTAAGAAATGTGTGCCTAGTTAAAAAAAATACAATACAAGGTGCTGGTCTTTTACTGATTAAACATACATCTCTTTTTCCATTTTACATGAAAATTACTATTGGAAGACATGAAAGATAGCATCAAATGAAACATGGTGTAACTAACTGAAATCACTGTCAAAATATCTCCAAACTTTCAAATGGTTAGGCTTGCAATAGCAAAACCATTCAGCCTGTTGCCCCTTAAGGAAACTTATTACAGCATATGTTTTAATGGAATAAAGTTTGCTTTCCAGAAAACATTTATCCCACAAACGATAGTTTATCAGTTAAGGGCATAAGGAGATCTAGTTTTGGTAAATTCAGGATGCTGTTTCAACTCTATGAATCTCCAAAGCCAAGAAACCACAGGTTTTTATGGCTATTTAAAAGGTAACACAGTTATTGTGACATTTTTCACAGGCTGCAATTTCATGAAATCTTTGGTATATTATCCCAATCTGTTAACATTCCCCAAGACACTGACATCTTGGCCATTTTCTAAGTATTTGGGTCCGAGGTTAGGTGAGTTCAGCTACTATTGACAGTGAGATGATTTAACACTTCATCCTTAGGTGGCAGAGAGTTATTTGGTGGGTAGATTTGTTTTAATCTCGTAAACAGCCCAGAATCATTTATGTGAAATGGATGACTATATAAATCAAATAGATACATAAATAGAAGGAATAGAATAAATGGGAAGAGGAATTGTTAAAATGATAGGAAAAATGATAGGAAATAATTACTTCTTATGTTTTTTTATAACACAGTTGTTGATGACACTGATATCCTCACTGATGTGTTGATTAATAGCATATGGAGCATGATAAGAGACTTGGTATCCATTAAATCTATCTAAATCTTAAAATGCCTAAAATTTCAAATCTGTTCTTTTGCTATGAAATTGACCTTTGAATTCCTTAGTTCAAGATTGATTACCTTGAAGTCCACATCAGAAAATACTGGGGAAACGTTCCTTGCTGGTTTTCAGGTACAGCTTTTTTAAAGTCAGATTTAAACATTGTTCTGCTTAGGGACTACAAAATAATTTATCTAGTATACAGTACAACACTTAGATTGCTCTCAGCTAGCTAGTGAGTGAGATACTGAAAGAATAGATTTCCAAGGACATGAAAGTTCAAATAAGTTAGTTTGTTGCAGAAAAGCTAAAGAAGCCATTATGAAAGAATCTTGTCAGTTCTTCAAAGATCTATTTATAGAGAAATCAAGATTTCACATTTTCATAGCTCTTTTTTTACAAAACCATTACAGCATTTTTGTATAAATGAGTTGGTTATCCCATGTAGTATGATAAGAATCTCTGTACTTCCCCTGTAATAAGAGTTTTGTTTTTTAAAGATAATAAAAAATCATTTTATTTTTGCTGTGCTGCATTATCTCAGTTATCCAGATATTGGGATGAGTTACACCCTTAAAGATCAAAGCAGCTAAAAGCTGCTTTGCTTTGATTGATAACTAGGACATCTTTTGAAGAGCAGTATTTGAGGAATTGGCATTTTATAGACCTGTCATTATATTTGAAGCCTTCATAGATGTCCAGGGGAATGGAATGGAATTCTTCATTGGCCAACTGTGAATGGACACACAAACAATTTAATTGTTTTTTATTATGAGCAATGCTGGAGAGATATTATCAGGTAGAAAGGCAAGATCTAAATGTAAATGCCTTGAATAATTATGTGCACCCACCACCTATACTCACATAACTTTTTGGAATCTTTCTGGCACTTCCAACTCCTGTGATAAGCAACAGCCACTATTAACCTCTTAGAATTGGAGCTTTATCACAGAGGACAAGATTATCTTGGTCAATCAAATCTCAATACATCTGATTTCACAAGTTGACAGTTTGGCACTTGAACATCAAGGTAATTCCATCCCACTAAACATGATTATCTACTAATAAGAATGGCACTCACTGGTCATCTCCAACCTTCTTCACCCATGCCATGTCCCTTTGCGACTGACTAGCTGCGAGATCCTAAGAAAAATTAGAGCAAACTTTGTTATAAATATATATTCATGGTTACACAATCCCCAGTACAACAAGCCAGGGGAACACAGCTAGAGGGAAGCTCCATTTTGTAAATGGAACAAATGAGGTCTTATTTGCACTATTTCAATTTGATTTTTATCCATGTGGTTTCCATTAAAGTTCTTCATTAAAATTTTAATTTGAGTCTGAAATCATTGCAAAAAACATGTCCTCACAAACTGCTATTGCCTGGGCATGCCCGGGCAATTTTCTGGGCAACATTTTTAAAAGTGATTCACCACTGCCTTCTTCCTAGAACTGAAAGACTGATTAACCCAAAGTCGCCCACTTGGGTCTATGTCTAAGGGAGGAGGAGAACTCACAGTATTTGTTTCTAGCCTGGTGAATCATAGTATATAGAACATAGAATAACAGAGTTGGAAGGGACCTTGAAGGTCTTCTAGTCTGACCCCCTGCTTGAGCCGGAGACCCTATACCATTTCAGACAAGTGGCTGTCCAGTCTCTTCTAAAAAGCCTCCAGTGATGGGGCACCACAACTTCTGAAGGCAAGGTATTCCACGGGTTAATTGTTCTCACCATTAGAAATTTCTCCTTAGTTCCAGGTTGCTTCTTTCCTTGATTAGTTTCCATCCATTGTTTCTCATCTTGCCTTCTGGTGCTTTGGAAAATAGGTTGACCCCCTTATCTTTGTGGTCATCCCTCAAATATTATTATTTGATATATTGATCAATATATTATTAAGAAAGTTAGATAACTATTTATGGTAAAAAGAATTAAATCCTAATGATCTTATATAAAATAAGAAATATCTATGTATTAAAAAAAGGAAACTTATTTAACAAATACACTAAATATGAGTGATTTTCAGATGTTTTAATCAGTAATTCAGTAACTGAGTGCCACAACCTGAAAATGGGACTTAATTTATTTGACTAAAATAAATGTTCTGCTATTGTAGGAGAGATAGTGGCAGAACCTGTGGTGGAGTTAAAATAGAGATCAGCATATAATCCCTATGTTGCCACAAATGAACTAAATTTAACCCTCCTTGAATTCTGTTGACCCTTATCTAATCCCTTAACTTAAAGATGAGTAGATTCAGGGTCATAGACATGATTAGCAATAAATTAATTTAATTGGACTTTCATAATCTTTCATGTCTGAAGCTTTTGCCTATAGTCCTCTGAATTGTCTCTACTATGCTTCCCAAGCCAGCATGGTCAGGATTGAAGAATGCTGGTGGTTGTAAATTTAACAATATAAGAAAAGGTGAACAACATCCACAGGGGAATACAATTTTCCTTGGAATGAGAAACAATGTTACATCACAAGTTGCTCTCTTCTGGAGAAAAGTAGACAAGTGATGGGGGTTGTGTTGTGATGCTGCTGGTGTTAGACTGACTCCTCTCGCCCTGTCTGATGTCACTGCTTGGAAAGACTACAGCATCTTCTCTACTTCTTTCTGCTTTAGATGTACAACATTCATTCCAACCAGGACACTAGAAAAATTAAAGCTGTCAAGTAAGATATTACAAACACAGAACAGGAAGTTTATATTTCTTAATTTGTACCTGTGAGCTCTGCTACTGCATTTTTTTAAAGAAAAAAATGCACCTTTATTTTATATAAGCAATGTGTTTAACTAATCCATGATAGTGGATTAAATGAGTAGGTGGAAAATATCTGAAGAACTTCAGGCAGAGTTTTCAGAAAATCAGGGAATGGTTGAAGAGTTTGGATACAAAAGTCAATAGGCAAAGCTGGCTGGGGAATTCTGGGAAGGCCACATATCTTAAAGTTGCCAAGATTGAGAATGACTGATGCAGGATATTCCCATAGAGTAGGACAAGAGTTTTTGTTTGTTGTATAATGTGGTCTAGTTTCACTGGCTTAAATACAGACGGCCAGGGATGGATATTCCTCATTGAAACCTCTGGGATTATAGCAGATAATAGGAAATTCCTATCTCAGTTACATTTATTTTTTAATTAGCAGGAATGAGAATAATTCAATTGCATAGTCTCGTACAGCAAACATTTTTGCATATAACATATCTAGCTGCAATTATCAGCTAAGACCATCTCCTATCATATTAAATTCTGAAGGTGGGAGGTATGCTAACAGGATTCAGATATTTTCATACCCAGAAGTCACAGAAACCCCAGAAAAATACAACCCTCAGGATTTTCCAAGAGTATTTTAAATAACCTTCAATACCAAACAGTTTGCACCATGGACATCCCCCAAAATGTTATACTGTTAAAAACTACAGACAGAAAATTCTTTCCAAATTACAGGTTCT
Source organism: Azemiops feae (assembly GCA_023970755.1). Taxonomy (NCBI): domain Eukaryota; kingdom Metazoa; phylum Chordata; class Lepidosauria; order Squamata; family Viperidae; genus Azemiops; species Azemiops feae. The sequence continues at coordinate 15,161 of JALGBA010002224.1, read as the reverse complement.
CCTCAACTTATGACCACAATTTGGACCAGAATTTCATTGCTAAGCAAGGTGTTTGTTAAGTAAGTCACACCAAATTTTACAACTTTTTCAACATATCACTGCAATTGTTAAGTGAATCACATAGCCACTAAGCGAATCCAGCTTCCCCCATTGGTTTTGCTTGTTGGAAGCCAGCTTAAAGTTTGCAAACAAATGATCCCAGGATAATGCAACCATTGTAAATACCCATGCTGATTGCCAAGCGCCCAAATTTTAATCACATGACTGTGGGGATACTGAGATGGTCATGGGGCAGCCGGTTGTAAGTCACTTTTTTCAGTGTCATTGTAACTTTGGCTGATCGCTAAACAAATGGTTGTAAGCTGAGGACTACTTGTATTTGCTATTTCCACCAGTTTCATGTTTTGAGAACTCATCTAGAGTTTTCTTTTACAAATAACATTTTAAACTGCCTTGATCTTTTTATAAAAGTGATTAAATGTCTCAAACAAGATCTCTAAGATATTAACTAACAGTACAGGGAAATCCTGTTAGAAGTACCTGAGCCCTGGTCTCCTGCAGCTGCTTCACCTCTGCCTGCAACCTTTCACATTCAGCCTTCAATTGTTCTTCCCGGTGCTGACAGTCCTGCCTTGACTTCTCAAGCTCCACTTCCAGCCTTTGAACCTCCAAGGCTTCTGCCTGTTCCAGGCTCCGTGAACTGGGCCAGTTTATTGAGCGATCCAGTACTAGGGATGAGGGGGGGGGGGTGCGTGTTGTGAAGGAGTAAAAAAGGTGGGAAGAGAGAGAGAAAGTCATTATCAAAGATCGCAGGATGGAAGACAGACTGGCAGGGTTAATTGTTTCTCAAAATGATGAAGGACTGTTATGTTGAGTTCCTCAGAACTGGAATTGCATAGAAATAAGAATCCGTGTACTTTTTTTAAGGACAAATAATTTGTAACAACAATACTGAGCAATAGCTTCCGAAAATAACCCCTATGTGATAACAATCTTTGGTAGCCATTGTAAACTAGGAGAAGGATATCTCCTGGCCAGACTTCAAAATATGAAAACAGACTTGTGGTTAATCTCTAAATCATAGGCCAGAATTAATGACAGAACATTCAGCTTACTGACTTCAATTACTGATTTTAAATATTCATAATGATGAAATTAGGAAGAACAGGCAGAGAATAAAGAATTATTGATATGGAGGCACGATCTGTTGCAGATCGTGCAATTTGGAGAGTTCTGGACAGTACTGGCTCCCAGATTGAGATGGGCCTAGCAAAGGCGCTGTTGGAGCCTTTTCTCCATCAGTGAGTCCATCTGGCTGTTCTGGCAGCCTTCAAAATATCACAAGAATGGTACAGCTAACCATCCGGTTAATTTCTACATTGTCTAAAACGATGCCAAAATAAAAAAAATATATGGGAAATTAAAAAGAATATATGTGGCACTGCTAGGTGCTGCAACCAAAGAAAGAAAGTGACAGAAGGCAAATCTTGAAGTGAGACTATCATACACAAATGAACTTTCAAGTTTGCTTTCCCTTATCTTTAAAGGGTGCTTCAGCCAACTTATAACTGTATTCTTACTAAAACAGATCTCAGGCCCCAAACCTTACACAGAGCTTCCAGAGCCCATTCTAAATTGTAAATTTATGGGGTAGTTTATTTTTATTTGAATTTAATTTAAAGATCTTTAATTTTTATCTTTGCCCTACATATGGCGGTGGGCATGCCTGCAGCATACATCCCAAAGACCAGTTATGGAAATAGATTGGCTATCTCCATTACAGGGATTGACTGTGCAATTGCTAAGGTCTGTTTGTAATGCAGCACCTATAAATTGAGAAGCTAAGCCTCCATTTTGATATGCCTCTAATAACATAACGCTATATTGTCAGGATCAACAAGCATTTCAGATCTTCTCAGAGATGGACAGCTGCCCTCTATCAAAAAGCAGGAACATTGCTCCAAAAAGTGAGTAGGTGATAGGTAAAACCATCCAGAAAACTGGTCTGTATTCACCGATTAACCATTTTGTCCCTTTCCTGTATTCCTTATGCTTCTCTTATGAATTCAAAGCAAGAAAAGGTCAAAGGGAAGGCAATATTTTGGAAACTACTATCATGCACATAGCCAAGTTTCAAGGAATCATAGCACCACCTACTGGTTGACAAATATGTGTGCCATAATGTGAATAATTTCCATTTACACATGGGAAACACATTGGGCTATGCCAGCCTGACATATTAAGTTTTGAATTATCAATATACTTGCTCCATTTTTCCAAGACTTTAAAAACTTAACTGTGGAACTCTTGCTGGTACAGGCCATGTTTCATCCTCACAGGATCCCGGAATAAAGAATGTTTTACATTGATAATCAGGTAGAAATCTGGTATCAGGTCCTGGATTGACATGGCCCCAACTACAATTACTGAATCCAGTAGAGGAAATACTCATATAGAAGTCATTGGCCTCATAACTATGATTTCATAATTCCTCTTCAGTCTGCAACATTTTTTTATCTGCATACAACACCTCCATTATATTTACAATTTAGTGTATCTATTCACAAAGCTCTTTGAATAATTGGCATTGCTCTACATTTTCAACTGGATATTAATACTATAGTACACTGGCAGATTTTAAGGAATTTATGTTATATGTTATTAGCTGTGTTGTATATCTGTAAATTATATTACATTTTTTTACTGGATATTTAAGTATTACTGTTTTTAATTCCATTTTAATTGTTTTTTTATTTTAAATGTCAAGATTGTTGCACAATAAAAATGGAAGATACTAATATTATAATTTATTATATATTTTACTTCTATTTCTGCATAAATGAACAAATATTGATGTGAATGTACTACTGGAAGTCTCTAGGTCTAGCTTCTGAATAGTCACCTGACCTCACAGTCTGAAAACTACTATCTGACTTCAAAAGACATATTTCACCACACAAATCCTTTAATTTATCCGACTTCATCTTCTGCCTCTCTGGAATCTGAGCACTGACCTATTTCTGCTCATATCTCCTTTCACTGACCCTTTGGACATTCAGCTGTTTTTCATGAACTATGATTACTGCCTACATTTGATGCAACTCAACCATCTGCAGTCCTTTTAACCCTGTACTCTTGATTCCAAAATTGATTCTCCCAAATTGCAGTGTCACATTTTGGTTAATGCAGCATTCTCCAAACAAGTACCTTCAGATGTGCTGCAACTACAATTCCCAATATTTCCACCCAGGGTATCTAATTCTGGGATTTGTAGTTCCAAACTTTGGAGGAAATCAATTGAATAAAGCTGGTTTCAAACCTAACAGTCAATACCTTGTTCTCTGGACTAGAAATAAAAAAAAAATCACCATGAGTGCCATGAAGTGATCGGAACTGAACTTCTTGGTTTTGAAGTTGAGAGTTGAGTTTTTGGAAAGTGTTGCCATCTCTTTGCCTTAACTGCTGTTCCAGGCTCCGAATGCGATTCAAATGTGTATCAACAAGTGCTCTCTGCAGAAAGACCAAGATATAAATAGATGTTGGGATAGAAAGGCTAGTTAATCACCATTAAATCAGCAAGCAGAGAAGCCTTCAAATGCAAAGAAGCTGTCCTCCAATTTGCCTCGCCTCCAATCTAAGGCCAACCCTCACTCTTCTGCTCTAAAGTCTTCATTCTGAGTTCACACTGATCCTGATCAACTTTTCCTTCGTTTCAGTTTTTTTTTTTGGTTTCAATTATTTATTAGCTTGCCAAAATATAAAATACCAAAATACAAAGAAAAAAAATTGAAAAAATGGAAAATAGGAGAAAGGAAGGGAAAGAGGAAAAAGCATGGGGCAAAGGGGGAAAGAAAGGGAAAAGCATTTTTGGCACAGTAGAATGATGTAATAACATACAGCCTTAACTTACACATAATAATACATACTAGCCATTTCTATAACAACAAACCTATCTAGTCAGCAAAACCCCAAATCAAAATTTCACTTCATTTCATTTGTTTCCATCTCAAGCAAAAAGTCCAATAGTGGTTTCCAAGTAGAAACAAAATTCTGATTACAGCAATCAGTCAATTTCGCCATCTCTGCTAACTTTGCAGCCATTTGTTCATTGTGGGCGTTAAAAGTATCCTTCCATTCTTGTGCATAGAGTAATTAATAACTCTTCCATTAAAGATTTTATGTTGTACTCAGCTAAAAATCAAATCTATTCACCAATAGCATCTTAATTTCATTCAGGGTTCATATATTAAGCAAGGATATAGCTATAACAACAGCAATTTCTGATAATGCTCCAATTGCATTAGGTCTTTTCAATCCATGATCTCAATTTTGCTTCCTTTTAAATGGAGATTAAATATCTCATTATTACATAATGTTTGGCTCAAAGACAGCATTGCTAAAGGATTATAAAATTCCTCCAAGGAAATAATACAGTTGAATGAAGAACATATGAAGAAAGGTTGCAGGAATTGAGTATGTCTAGTTGAATGAAAGGAAGGATTAGAGGTAACATGTTAGCAGTGTTCCAATATCTCTAAATTAATAGATGATCATAGAGATTTATTTAGTTAATTAAGAAAAGCTGAAATAGTACATTTTAAACTGGTAAGCTGCATTGAACTGTTTAAAAGTTTTAAAAAGTGAATGCATACCAAATAAATATTATTTATATAAAAAGTTACATATAATTTCCTACCTTGTGGAACTAAAATAGGTGTGTTTTGTTATTCTTTAACCAAATAAGGATGTCCACAAAAGGTCAGCGCATGCCTATTACATTGTTAAATCAAGATAAAAAAAATATTCAACACGTTGTTAACCTATAAGCTAAAAATGTTTATAAATAATTGTTTCCTAATAAATCTGGATTTATTCCTAAAAGAAATCTAGACAATTAAATTATAGGCATGTATTATATGGTGTTAGTATGTTATGCAAAACATAATAAAACATTTTATTTCCAAGAGCCAGGGTGGCGGAGTGGTTAGAATGCAGTATTGCAAGTAATTCTGCTGACTGCCGATTCCCAGCAGTTTGCCAGTTCGATTCTCAGTGGCTCAAGGTTGACTCAGCTTTCCATCCTTCCAAAGTCAGTAAAATGAGGACCAGATTATTGCAGGCAATATGCTGACTCTGTAAACTGCTTAGAGAGGGCTGTAAAACACTGTGAAGCAGTATATAAGTGCTACTGTATTGCTATTGCTATTTGCTTTGCTCTGCTTGGATATCTTCCAAGTGAAAGGCATACAATATTTCTCCAAACATTATTAGAAATAAAATAGAGATTATCTGCAAGTTACAATGGCAGTTGAGACTGGGATTGCCATTGCTAAGAAATGCATTTATAAAGCATTACATCATTGTTTCTTTCCTCTACAGTCACATGGAGGACTGAACATTTTGGCTGAACACTTTGTATTCTTGATCACTGGCTTCTGCAGAGTCACATAGGGGGATAGAATAATGAAAGGAATGATACAGACCGATCCTATTTTGTACAAGTACTGTGACACTGCATGCACATTCAAAAGAGTTGGAGCTTGTGTCACATTGCTCCTTTCATCATTCTAAGAAATGCAAAAAGAAATCTCATATTCCTGACTTAAGTCAGGGCAATATTTTTCTTTGTCATTGCTGAGTAGAAAAACTGCAATTTGAATTGCTATTCTTCCTTAATTTTTATTCCTGTTTCAATGTTTCCAATTCACATTAATTAACTGATTTGTACATGGCATGGAAATCTTTATTTATATAAAATAGTTGTTAAAGGCTTAGACAAAGCATAGAAAGGGATTTAGGTATAGCAACCTGAGATATTAGAATTATTATTATTTTATGCCTTTTTTATATGTACCTCAAGGCAGTGAACATACCTAATACTCCTGCCTCCTGTTGTTGTTTTCTCTACAACAACCCTGTGAGGGGAATTGGGCTGAGTGAGAATGATGGGTCCAAAGTCACCCAACCAGCTTGCATGGGGTGGATTAGGACTCAGTGTCCTGTTTCTAGTCAGCACCTTTCCCACTACATCAAGCTTTAAAGATAGTAATAAAAATTATACTAATTTTATTATTACTTCAATTTAAGATGAGTAACACATATTCAGATCTCAAAGCAGATTTACTGAGTTAGTGCTAGATATTCAGCTTGTAAAGCAATATCATTTCTCCCTGATATTAAAAGTACTATTCTTTATAGTACTATTCTCCCGTAAAACTGTATTATAATACTTATTGTCATCATGCTGAAAGAGTGTAATCAAATCATTATGTACAGCCATTTCTGGTGACAATGTCCATGCAGTTATACATTTGGGTTGGAAGATTTTCAAATAAAATGGAAAAAATATATAATATCTTTAATAATTCATTTGATTTGATTTGATTAATTTTTCATCTTTCCTAGGCAGCATAAAGTGGTATAATACAAGAAATTAGTTCAATGCTGTTATGAGCTGCCAAGAAAACACTCTAGGGTCAAAGGGAGAAGTTGAGATAAGAGAAATTTTGGTCATTAAATTTAAAATATTTGAAAATTAGTTCAAAATAAGGTTGCTATTTGTTTAATACTTAAAAATTAGACCCAAAAGAAAAAAAATATTATGAATATGTTTGATTTATTGATTAACTCAGACAATATATATAATGGGCTTTGATTTATTAAAGGGGATACTGTATTATTAATTAGATGATGTAAGATGGGGGAAAATAGATAACTTTTAGGAAATAGAACAAGATTATACCCAAATAGATAAGATGTGTATTTTGAATATTAGATTCTGTTATGAATTGAGATAAAGGAAACTTTGGTTACCTAAAACCTGGAAATTATAAATATCAAATGTTAAATTTGAATATTGATGGGAAACTAAAAATTGGGAAAAACTAATAACAGGACATTGATTGAATGTAAAGAATGAATGTAAAAGTAATTAAGATATGTATAAGCTAAAAATTTATTGATAAATGTAATAATGATGTTTTTATTTAGTTGATATAATAAGAACTGTATTAGCTTAAATATGAGATAGTAGATATTAAGGGAAAAAGAGAGGAAATATTTGAGGTTGTAGTTTGAGATTTGTATTAAAAAAATTTGTATGTTACTGAACTATTGATTAACCCAGCCACCACGTTGCTTTTTAAATACCTAAATGTAAAATTAGAAAATTAATAAAACATTTATTAAAAAAGAAAAGAAAACATTGCAAAGCTTAACTACATCAATGGAGTTTAAAATATGGGAATTAGCAATGGATGAAAATTTATACAGTAGTCAATAATCTTGAAGAATCTTTTAACTAAATATTCACATTGTATGTTCTTTTATTTAGTTGTATAAACAAAGTAATTCCTAAGTCATTACATCCACCGATAAAATATGTTTTAGAAAGAAATAATGAATGAGGATGTTTACTTAAGTTTGTCTTTCCTTAAATTGTATGTCTCTGTGTGTGTGCGTGCGCACCTAATATAGTATAGGTTTTCACGGCTGGCATCAATGAAGCAATATTGAGCCTCATTCTATGGCTAGAATAAGAAAAGCCATCAAGATCCATTAACACGCTAAAAGAAAATCATGATTGGTGTTCAAAAAAAGAAATCAATCGGAAACCAGCTTTCTTGGACTCCCATGATATGGACCATAGATCAGCTTGCCAAGTTCAAGTATAAAACCCAGTCAGCTCATTTCAGCTGCCAGTGAATTGTCAAGAGAGGTACACCACAAAGCAGCTCACTCTGCCTTTGCAGATGCCAGCCACAGCTGACTTGAGAAACATTAGTACTAGGCCATGACCATTTAGCTGAAAAGCTCATCACTGCTTCAAATCTTTTTCTTGCTTTCCTGTATTACTTGAGTTTTTTCTCTTTCCCAGACTTTATTTTTTTTATTCTCAACTTTCTCCCTATGTTTGAAAGAGGTTCGATCAGTCCTTTGTTTTCTTTTACTGACTTTTTTTTAACAACAGATTGCATCACACTCTCATGTTTATTTTTAGTTTCTATCCATTAATACAGTCTTAAGAATCTGAAGAGATTCTTTGAGAAGCAACAGCTTAAGCCAACAGATGCTGGAATAGAAATTATAGCATTCCCCCACACCTGAAAAACTGTATTGTGTTATCCCACATTTCACCCTGGACCTCTTAAACTGTCAAGTACTCTCAGGAATACTTAAAAACTCCATCTCCTTGCTAGCATTGTATGTCCTTTGCATGTCCTTTCCTTCAGGCAGTAGAATGTCTTTTGGGTGACCTTGCTTTGGACTTGTATCTCACCCTCTAAAGGAGTTGGATTAGTTCCCTAATTCAAAATATGACCCTGTTGAATTTGTTCTGCTATATAACACCCTGGATTTCTGCCTCAAAATCATTTCTGCTGCTGAGTATGAAATGTTGGAAGTTGAATAACAGGGCTCTTTAGTAAAATTACGTTTTTCTTCAGAGACCAATTATTATGATGCTTATAAGACTGGATAACAAGAATTGCAAGTTCTATATTAAGTTATGTCCTAATCTATGCTTCGAGAGGAAGCAAAAGGGATCAAGCCTTGCCTACCTAGTTTTGACTGGCTAAATAATAATCTTATAACTTTTTATAATTAGTATGGCAGATTATCGTCGGTGGGGAATAAAAGAAAAGATATACCATTAAATCCACTAGTCACTGAATTCACGAGAAGTTCTAATTCTGCCATTCAAAACCAACCCCACTGAATGAGACAAATTGCCTCTGTGTGATTCAGAAATGCTTTATGGGGGGCTTTTTTTTTTTGCAAAAGTCAGGGAAGCAAATGGCATTCCCTATTCACCTAAATTAAGATTAATGATGCTTATGGCCATCCAAGCTATTTTTGAAGATAAAGCAAAAAATCTTAGAAATACCCATGCCATCTGAGGCAGAGTTGCAGTCTGTGGCAGCAAAACCTCATGGGACTTACTGAAATCTTTAGTGGCAACTCCAGAGCCCTCCTAAGGTTGCCAAAAAAATTACTGGTAGATTAACATAGGGATTGGGATTTCCTTTGCTAAGTGATGCAGTGCAATATCACCTAACAATTAGCAACAGCAGTCTCAGTATTCCCTATTGCTGTTGTTAAATGAGGATTGCAAATTGTTAAATGAGTCCCAGGTGGCTTGCAAGAAGCCCAGGAGGCAAATAAGTGTCTGCTGCCAAGTGGGAGTCCACAGCAAGATGCAGCACCAGCATGGTTGGACTAGGGGTGGCTGCTGCTGGGCAGGAAAGGGTACATGGGCAGCTGATGAGATAAAGGGCTGTCACGGTGAAGCCAAAGATGGCTGCTGCAGGTAAGGGGAGAATGCAAGCAACCTACCCAAAGCGACTTGTGACCTTCCTTGTTGGCTCCCCTGTTGCTTTGCTTTGGGAAACCAGCAGGGCAGGTTGCAAATGGAAATCACATATCCATACAATGCTGCAACCATCATAAGTCAAGCCAGTTGCAAATATTGATATCATGTGACTGTGGGAGGTGCTTGAATGGCTGGAACTTCAAAGACCAGTCATAAATACCACTCATTCAGCACCATTGTAACTTTAAAAATCCCTGATTGAGTAGTTGTTAAACAAGACTACCTCTGTAATTTTTTAATGTGATAGAAGTTAAAACAATATAGTAAATAGATGAGAAATTAAAACTGTCATGTGTTCTATGTTTAGCTCATATTGTTTTACTGTGTTACTGATGTTATGTTGTTTATGTTTGACATGGTTTTTATAATCTGTGTAATGAATGAATCAAAATTTATTTAAGGTCCAAGACCAAACGCAATAAAAGACAGTAATCAACAACTACAAAAAAATTAAAAGATGATAAAATCCTAACACAATTAGCAGCTAACAATTAATAGCGTGAGGGAGGAACCAGATGGCTTCTACAGCAACAGCTATAAATAAGAATTTTACATCCTACTTAGAAGAATGGTCACTAAGAAGAAGGGTAACGAATTTTGAGAAAATTGTGACTGATAAGAGTGGTTTCAATACTGAGGGGAAATTAAGCTTAAATAAGAATCTTGAAAACAGGATATATAATAACTTAATGATGACTTCTATAAATACAATTGAAACATAAGCTGATTAGAAAAGATGTTATATGTTGGTGTTATTGTTATATGTACAAATACTAGAAAAATGTTTATACCCACCTCTACATGTATTGAAAGTATTAAGAATTATATTTGTTTAATGTAGACAAAAGGAGAATACTACTGGAAGAAGAGAGGATAAAGGAAATATATTATCAACTAACATATTGATCACTTATAGAAATTAATTATTATTGTTTTTAAATATATGAATCCAGACAACACATTGTTCACTAAGCACTGAAGATTGGTATTGTAAAAAATTAATAAAATATATTAAAAAAAAAGAAATTGGATTTCATATAGGCAGCATATAGATCTACTGGTTGTTGTCCTAATAATTAGCACCTAATTCTGGCCAAAGTAAATAGTCTCCTACCTGAAGGATATAAAATGTGATAGAAATATCTATGGACAGATCTTGGAGGAGGAACAATTGTGCTATAAAAGAGTTGGGAGAGTTTGGCTCTATCATAACCTCTGTAAATCACCAAGCTTCTGGATTTCAGCAGGATAGAAATTTGAAAACTAAACCAATACATATAAAAATATTAGTGATTCTATTAAATATAGTACGCTGCCAGTTTAGACTGGTGGTTAAGGCAGTAGGCTAGAAAACAAGACAGTGAGTTCTAGTCCCACCTAATCAATGAAAATCAGCTAGATAACTTTGGCCCAGCAGTTACTTTCTCTCAGCCCAACCCACTTCACAGGGTTGTTATTGTGGGAACATAGGAGGAAGAAGGTATGTGGATATGTTCACTGCCCTGAATTATTTGTAAACTAATATAAAGGCAGGATATAAACAAATAAAATAAAAAATAAAATTAATCATGTTAATTGTATTAGATTATTTTCAATGAGCTTTAATTAAATCTACATATGTTAACTTAAATTTAGTTCTAGTCTTGTCTCCATCCATATTCTTGATTAAAATTTTTGCGGTATCCCCATAACAAAAAGGGGTGATAACAGGGATATTGATGAATGGGGCAGGGTGAGAGTATAGGAAAAGTCAAGGGGATAGTCATGACTGTGCAATTGAAACCCTGCCCCATTTTACAAGTATGATATTCATAAAAAGGGGAAGTCTTCAATCATATATTAGTGGCTGCCATCTTTAGTACTCCGATACAATGTCAGTACTCTTGCAGATGCCCTTGGCTGGCAGATGCCCTTGGCTGGCAGATGCCCTTGGCTGGCATCTTTACTCAGTGTCTTTACCCAGTGAAATAGTATTTCACTCAAGACAGCTGCAAACATGGCTACTTTCTCAGTCTAAAAAAACCACACCATCAAATATTGTAGGGGGGGGGGGAAGGCAATGCATGACCAGGAAAATAGTTGAAACCCACCATTTGGCCCAGCTCTGACTCAAGGTCTGTTTTCTCCATACATAGCTTCTCATAGGCTTGGATCATCTCCTCCAACTGTTCTTCCCTTTCCTTGCTTTTCTGCAGCTGGTTTAGAGAGAGAGAAAAACAGGAAACAAATGAGCAAAAATCACATTCAGCAGCCATTAATTATCTAAATCTGTGACTGCCAGTTTCAAAGGCTGGAGACAGGCAATTGCACATTCCCTGCATTTTAGACCCTTACACCATCTTCTGCCCCAAATTAAATTAAGGAAAACCTGTTCTTTCTGCTTGATTCCTAAGTCAGATGTGTTCAGCCAGTTTGCTAATCAGCAGATAATTTTGTGAGTTGCTGTAGTAAAACAAAGCAAACCTGGATGGCCCTCCTGAATTAGGAGGACCATTCAGCAAAAATGGCAGCAATTCATACTAAATTTGGAACCAGGTACAGTTATCATTTCAGAAATGAAATGCGGAAGAATTTATTTTACAGCAAAAGAATGCTCAAGCTGCATCTATTTTCACACAGAAAAGTACTGAAGATACCTTGAGAAAGTTTCCATTTACACAATTGTGTACTTGCAAAATCTATTTACAACAGGCGAAAATGAGGTGAATATTAATTACTCCATAGTAATTAATAGCTAATTATCTCCATTGCTCAAAAAAAATCATGCGATCTATTTTCAATTAATATTTTTTCATGGACAAGTACCCTCTGGCACATACTGTTCACCTAGCACTCTTTTTAGGTACCTTGAAAATCAACAATTTGTGTCACCTTTTCTTTTTGGGAAGTATTATGAGGCAAAAGTAGGTATTTTAGAAGTTCAAATCCATTAAAAAAATTACTCACCCAGTCCCCAAAACTTTGGTTAGATTTTTCCTGTGGGGAGGGGTGTTAATTGATGCAATGGCTGTCTTAAGTGTCTCATCCAAAATATCTATTCCAGGGCTTTTCAACCTTTTCACCCATTGTACCACTTTTAGGATAAGGCAACATCCGAGTACCACCAGTCACCCAGCAAGGTGTCAAAAACTTGACCACCCCCCCAAAAAGGAAAAAAAATGATAAAGTACAGGTAGTCCTCGACTTACAACAATTTGCTTAGTGACAGTTCGAAGTTACAATGGCACTGGAAAAAGTGACTTGTGACCATTTTTCACTTATGACTGTTGCAGCATCCCCAGGGTCATGTGATTTACATTTGGATGCTTGGCAACTGATTCATACTTATGACATTCACAGTGTCCCAGGGTCATGTGATCACCTTTTGCACCTTTTTGACAAGCAAAATCAATGGCGGGGGGTGGGTGGCCAGCTCATCATTCAGGTTGCGGGGTGCCTGTGGGGGGGAATCCGTGGGTCTCTGGTGGAGGGGGGTGGGACTGGGGTGGGTGCCTTCCTTCCCTCCCTCTCTCCCATTGTCCCTTCCTTCCTTCCTTCTTTCCTTCCCTCCCGCTTTGTCCCTTCCTCCTTCCCTCCCTCCCTTCCATTGTCCCTCTCTTCCTCTCATTGTCCTTCCCTCCCTCCCTCCCTCCCTCCATCACTCAGTTTTAATTTCTTCGATGGTGGTTCCTTTGCTGAATCACTTTCCTTTTGCACTGTAATAATTAAGGTGAGCAGTGTTAAGTCCAACATAAAGGAATGACTAAATCTCTTGATACAGGAACAGTTGCAAAAACTGCATGCCAAGATTCTGGTGCAAGAAATCTCAGCCTTTGTGTAAGAACTACAACCTCCCATAAAAGACACCGCAAAAGCTGTTACCATTGTGAGTGGGCAGGAGGGAAACCAAACTTTTCAATAGGCATGTTACTGTTTATACTCTGAAGGGCAAATATGCTGCTTGCTAAGTGAAGCCCCAGGATCAGCGGGCTATGTGTGTGTGTGTGTCTGTGTGTGTGTGTGTGTGTGTCTGTGTGTGTCTGTGAGAAAGGAAGATGGAGAATGTATATGAACATGCATATGTATTTGTGCATATATTCATATTTTATAGTGCTATTCCAAGTTCATATTATCCAGATTGCATATTTAAATTTCATCCTGTTGTATATCTGTAGTATGAATAAGCCTTTTAACATATTCTAATTTGATATTGTTTTTTAGCCAAAATGTTTGTCTGAAAGTACTTTTTTAACTATCCTGAATTTGTCACTTTAGTTTTGGATATTCTGAGTATTTGAATGCCAATTCTTTTGTTCTGGTTAATGACTGCAATAAAGTTAAGATGATGATAATGACAATGCAACCCAGAAGGGTGCAGTAAAGTTGAGAAATATTGAAAAGAATAACACTTTGATTCAACTGATAAAGGAGAGTATTTATAGCTCAGGGTTGACATGAGGGATCCTTGGTGCTTTCTGAGCTTGGTTGTTTTCTTGCAGATGTTTCATTACCCAAATTAGGTAACATCAGCAGTGCTAGTAGGGAATGGGGTTTGCTGTTAAGGTTGCCCTGTCAGTATAGGGAGGAGTGATCTTAGAGGTTTTTTTGTTTCTTTGCAACAAAGCTCAGAGAGTGCTAAGGACCCGTGCCTTTGATTCAAATTGGCAGAAATTTGCTATGAAAAGTAAGGTAATTAAAATTGGGGGGCCAAGGATCTTGATGTTTAACATATTACAACTGACAGGAAGAAATAAGAAACTCTGGAGAAATCAAATAGATCGAGGTTAAGAGAGATTATAACTGCTTGAAAACTGTAGCTAATCAAGGAAATTACAATTAAGCAGATTCAAACAAGGGAGTAGATTGTCCCAAGCAGCAGAGAAACAAACTTCAGAAGACACGGAAAGGCATCAAAAGCTGTTGATAGATAGATAGAAAGCAAGTGGAAAGCAAGCAAGCGAGCTGGGCAGGGGCGCGGAATCACCATTCCTGAGCACACGCCGATTCGCGCCCCTGCCCATCTGGCTCGCTTGCAGGGGTCCTGACCGACCTTTACCGGACAGGAGCGGGGAGGGCATAAAAGAGCCCGGAGGAGGCAATTGGAGTTTGGCCGTGGCTGCCGCCACCGCCGCTGTTGCTGAGCCAGACGGCTGCATGAGGGCAGCTGCTGCGGTTCCTGCGCGCCGCTTCTCCTTGGCTGCTTCCTCTGAAAAGGAGCGGCGGTCGCAATTTCCAGATGTGTGAACTTCTACTCCCAGAATTCTCCTCCGCTGCCTGCGCTCTCCTCCCCCCACGGAAGAACAGCGGCTGTGCTGGGCTCCCGGCTGCACCGAGCGCGACTGCCGTTCCTTTTCAGAGGAAGCAGCCAAGGAGAAGCGGCAGGCAGGAACCGCAGCAGCTGCCCTCGCACCGCTTCTCCTTCACTGGAGGGGGACAGGCTGCCAGAGCGGCTGGTGGCTGTGCTGCCGGTGGCCATGGCGACATGCCAAACCTGTCTGTGCATGCGCAGAGGCAGAGGAGAGCTCTGCCCAGCTGACTTGCTCGTGCTTTGCTGGAAAACATGCTGCTTGCTAATTTAGCAGAAGCGCCAGGATCAGCTGATTCGCGCTTCTGCTAAATTAGCAAGCGGCATGTTTTCTGGCAAAGCGTGAGCAAGTGAGCTGGGCAGGAGAGCAGCTACAGCTGAGTCGCGCTTCTGGGCTGCTCTGCAGAAGCGCGACTCATCTGTAGCTGCGCGCCCCGATCCTGGGCTTGCTCACGCTTCGCCGAAAAACATGCTGCTTGCTAATTTAGCAGAAGCGCCAGGATCAGC
>JALGBA010002223.1:0-52469 GCA_023970755.1 Azemiops feae | reverse complement strand
TTGCCAGCGCCCACAATCTGCACGGCCTCACCTCTGCCTGCTTTGCGCAGCTCCTCCTCGGCCCCCCGCGCCCGCCATTAACCGTCCCACCAGGGTAAGGTTGGCGCCCCCACCCCTGCCCAGATGCCCTCGCCTCCCCCAAGCATTTTTTTACTCACCTGCTTTCAGCTGCACTCCCTTTCTCCTTTTGCTTCTCTGTCTTCATGTGCTTCTCTGCCTTCGCCACGTGCTTGTGGGTAAAAAAGAAAAAAAAGTTCCATGAGACTTTCTAACTTCTTGCGAGAAGTTAGAAAGTCTCATGGAACTTTTTTTTTTTGTCTCACAAACACGTGACGAAGGCCGAGAAGGACAGGAGAATGGGAGTGCAGCTGAAAGCAGGTGAGTAAAAAAACGCTTGGGGGAGGTGAGGGCATCTGGGCGGGGGCGGGGGGCAGGCAATGCATCGCGCAGCTCCAGCAGAATCTCCCCTGAAGAGTGCGTGAGGCTGCCTGCCACCCCCAAGGCCGCCGCCAATCAGCTGGAGCTGCACACTTTGATCCTGGGCTCTCAGTAGGACCCAGGCAACGTGCAGTTCCAGCTGACTTTGCCAAAAGCCTCTGCGGCGCTGCTGCTGCTTCACCTCACCCACTTTTACACTTTTTTTTTTTTACATTTTATTTTTCAAAAAAAAATTGTAATTTTTTTTTAAACTTTTTTTTTTAACATTTTTTTCAACCCGTCCTACGCGTACCACCAGCCATGTGCTCGCGTACCACTGGTGGTACGCGTACCACCGGTTGAAAAGCCCTGATCTATTCTACTTATCGCCCACCCAAATATTTTAAAATGCCCCAAAGTGAAGAATTTAGCACTACTCCAAGATTGTCCCAATGTCACTGTAGAAATATTAATTCCATAGAAGAAAGGCAATGTGGCTGAATTTTGGATTAGATTGGTTTGTGCATTTGTAAATTCCACATATTGCTACAGCAACTCATACTGGAGATGTAATTGAGATTGGCTTTACAAAATCATTTTGTGAAATCATTCTATCTTTCCTGAATCTTTAAGAAGAAGCCATTAAGAACATGGTCAACATTATTATGAAGCAAGGGAAATAGTTGCAACATCATTGCTGTCATTAATTGTTTTGATTTTGTCTCCTCCAAGATAGCATTCTTTCTGACTGCACTGAAGTTTTTAACTGTATTCAAATGACCTGAACAGAAATTCTCCCTCAGACTTCCTGGCTTAACATGGGAAGGATGGGATTAGGCATCTTTCACTATTTTAAGACATTATGTGAGAAGTTGAATCCTGTAGGAGGGTTCTATTTCACTAGTAATTCTACAGAAAAATTCATAATACCAAAAATGTAGAATATTCCACAAAATTTGTTTCGTAGAGATCATCCAGCAATATTAATTCCTGCCAATGAGCCATAAACCAGGATTCTTTAAAAAGCCATACTAAGAAATACCAATACAATTAGTGAACAACTTTGTCAAAAATAAGTGAATTCTGCATCCTGAATAAGTCCTATTAATGTCTGCATACATTTTGCTTTTTGGATCTAAATTTCTTTTCAAGTTCCATCAACTTTAAGGAGTTCCCGAAAATGGTCCACAGTGTGAGAGCTGAATCTTGTGAAGTAGAAATCAGTTTTAAGACTAGAAAAGACCATCATGTAAAAACATCTTAACTGCCTTTTAAGGCCACCAAGAAACTAGCTAAATATCTATTAATTCAGAAGGGGGAAAGCAAATAATGCCTGCCCTTTCTTACTTACTTACTTAGTTATTGCACTGTCATGATCATTGCATTTGAGGCCTTCTTTTTGTCTACAAAAAAAATTGTGAGCCAAGGAGTGCCTGGAAGTCTCCTGCCAAGTCTGCCAAGAGCTGAATTTAGGGCGAAGTGTCTGGGTTTATGCCTAGCCTATGAAGTTTGGGTGTGAAGTTTGAAACAGAGCACTAAAAATCAACCACTGGAATCTTTACTTCATCCTTCTCTTCCAGTGTCAAGAGAACTGGAAATATTTTAAGAGAAGGAATGCAGATGGTCCATTACTAAATTAAGAATGGCACTGGAATAAGATTTCAACTATAACAAAAATACATCATTCCAAATTATTGCAGAACAACAGAAGGGGATGGTACCTTCACTCCCACCTCAATTCTTCCCTCTTTTTCTCTCCTCCCCACCCCAACAACACTTAATCTATCTTTAGTTCAATCCTGCAGTCCTTCCATGGGAAAAGTCTGCATACAAACTAAGTAAGATATTGAAGCCCAATTCTTGTTTCTATAGCTGCAATAATCCTTCTTTTATAAGGAACAAGATTTATAATATGATTGATTTGGGATTGCCAAACGTTTGAAGCAGGGGAGCTGCCTCCACCTAGCCAAATTACTGAGTCTGTTTAGAGCTAGACATTGTGTTCTTCATCACAACCATAAATGGCTAAAAGGTGTGAAACTGAAAATAGCAGATGCAGTATTTTTACAGAATTTAGACCTTGGTCTGAAAATCAAATTCTGTACTTGCTTGATGAGTTCATATTAATGTAAAATTTAAATATAAAAATATAAAATATAGAGTGTCCAATCAATATATATGTATTCTGTATCTCTATCTCTTGCTCCATCCATCCATCCATCCATCCATCCATCCATCCATGCATCCATCCATCCATCCATCCATCCATCCATCCATCCATCCATCCATCCATCCATCCATCCATCCATCCATCCATCCATCCATCCATCTATCTATCTATCTATCTATCTATCTATCTATCTATCTATCTATCTATCTATCTATCTATCTATCTATCTATCTATCTATCTATCTATCTATCTATCCATCCATCAAATAATAATCCCAAGGTGATATTAATATTAAATAGTTAGTTTCAGATAAAAATATTACCATTACTTTGTTGTGTTATAACATGGATCCCTTTTTATGTTATACTCGAATTTGGATGAAAGGTTAAATGATTTTATCCTTACAATATTGTCATTCTGAAATTCTGTTAATAATGATAAAATTTTGATTAAACACCTTATTTACAAACAGATTAAATAAACTTATTCCAACCAAATAAAAAAAATTTTTTTTATTTTCTTATTTTCAATACTTTAAACTTCCTAAATAATTGAATGCTCATAATTTATGTATATTACATATAATTGCACTAAAATATTCATTGAAATAATACAATGTGTCAAGATTTATAACATTATAATAAAAACAAAATGAATAATATATAGAACTAAAAAAGGGCTCTGTGTAAAGACTCTTTGTCCAAAAGAGTCCCTTAGTTGTGATTATTGGTGGTTGATTGTATTTCTTACTTCTTATATAGTCACTTGATTGTTCACTGCATAAAACCTTGTATATTTAATGATTAAATAAAATATTTATACAATAAAAAAGGAAAAGAATGCACACACACACTCTCACAGTGCTTCCATCCCATTTTACCTATACACCCTTATGAAGTATGCAATGCTAAGAGAAACAACAATTGACCCAAGATCATCTCATGAATCTTCTAGGCTCAACATGGATTTGAAACTTTAGGTCCTCTTATGTCCTTTGCCACTGCATTATTTTGGTTATGATGAGTTAAAATAACAATTAAGACCCTATAGAATACTAAATAGTTTCACTTTAATATAAAGATAAATATGCTAGAATTCATAAAATTCTGCTAGGTTCATCTCTGTTCAGGGAAAAAAAATCTTTACAGAAAATATAATTAATGCATAACTAATTTAAACCTAATACATTATCCATTGCGGCCTATGGGCTCCCTACTCTAATGCAGAACACAGGTATTAGTATTTCAGTTACTCAATTATATATTTCTAGGAATAGAGACAACAGAGATAAAATTTCTCTTAAAGAATTTTATTGACAGTCCTCTCCCCGTGTATGTGTGTGTGTTTACACACGTGTCTATCTCTATGTACACAATTTTGGATTGTTGCCATTTGAGAGCTTCCTGTGCAAACAGAACACTGGGATCCAAATGTACCTACCACTGGTCTCACCTAGTTGAAGGTGTGATTTGAGACATGTGAAACTTCTTTCTATGTCTTTGGTACTATTAGTTACAGTACTTACTCATTATGCTTTCTGAAATTGAAACTGTACAGGACCCTTCCTCCAGATGTGTGAAGATTAAAATTCCAGAACACAACAACAGAGAATTGCACATGAAAATGAACATATCCCATTAAATTATCCTCAATGAAAATGGAGAGAGTCCTTCTTCAGGCAACCCCAGCTATTAGAAATGTTATTTCTTATCAATTTTGTATACTATCGTAGTCACATATTACTAAAATCAACCAAATAAAACAAACCCTCAGCCTTGAACCACATTTCAGTTCATGAGGCAGTGGTAAAAGCCACCATATGACAGGCAAAATTCCATGAAAAGATCAGTAAATTAAATGCACCCATTTTTTCAAAGATTACTGAGACAGTCCCCTCACCTCACGTTGGAACTGATTCAACTGCTGCTGGAGGTTGACTTTCTCACTCTTCAGAAGAGAAGTCTCCTTGGATTCATAAGCTGAGAACATATGTTCTTCTCCAAAGTCACTGATCAATGGAAACTGCAGGCCAGATACAAAAAAAAAGCATGTGTGTGTATATATATATATATGAGAATAATGTGTATTTACGTATCTATATGTACACACATGCACACATATTTTACTAATATTTGGGAAGCAATAACAAGTAAATCTGCATGTAAGATTTAAATATCAGAGAGTTACAATATTAGCTGCTACAATAAACACAGAAAAATGATTCTGTGTGGCCTGGACAAAATATTTTTTAAAAATCAAATACTGGGTAAAATATAAATATATTCAGTGCTTCAACTGTCTTTCCATGAAATGTCTAATTGGAGTTGACAGTAATCTGTGGGCCACAATATGAGAGCCATTAGTTTAAGGAGGAGATTCTCTATTAATTTAGTTACTTTCATTTTATTTAAAATGAAAAACCAAATAAAAAGAGGGAGGTGTTGTATAATCAAGAAAAACTTCTGAATAGACTTACAACATGTGAGCATTGGCAACAATATGACATTTTTCCTAGGGAAAAAAATAAAATAGACTGGATGAAGCCTAGTCAGCACATTGGTCCATCTAGCAGCCACCTATCCTGGGCATGATCAAGTGGTCCACAGAGGTGAAAAAAAAAAGAGTACATGAATAAAAGGCTACTCTAGCCCTCTTTAACTTTGCATCCTCCAAAGGTATTAAAATATCTTTGCTGGCTGGAAATTTCTGAAACTGCAGTCTCAACACAGGCAGCTGGAGAAGATTGCCCTAGCATATCAGGAACCAACACATTAAAAAGTAGGAGGGATGCCCTCAGTCCCTATTGTGTGGGGTCAATGTTTTGTAGCAATAGATAATTACATATATCCCTGCCCATGATAGGAGAAACATTTTTTTTTTTTGAATTGGTATATGCTACTTTTCTGGCTGATCTTACTTTACACAGCTACCACTCACCTTGATCTCATACATCTTTAGTTTCCGTTTGAGGTTAGTGTTCTCCCGCTCTAACCCTGTCAAGCGATTCTTGATGTCATCATATGCTGTGATGAAAGCGAAGTGAGAGGCAGAACACATCTCACTGGAGAGGTCGGTGTTCGGACTGTCCAACCATTCATCATCCTGCACCAAGGCATCTTGGGTAAGGATGCTGATGTCATCCTCAAACATGGAGTCCATGACATAGTCTGGAAGGGGTGAGCATTTAGCAGGAAATATCAGTGCATGGCCAAATCCAGCTGCAGGAGGTGACAAAAAACAAGAGTAATAAGGCAGATAGCAAAATACTTTTTTCCAACATTCCACTTCTTTTAAGCATCTTCTTATCATTTCTGTTATAAGTTGAGCAAAAGATCTATATGTTTGTAAATGGATTTTTAATTGTTGAAAGCTATTCTGAGGGACAATATCTGTTTGGAATCCAGGATAAGGTCTAATAAAGAAAAGATGCAAAAGAAATTATATCAACATTTTTGTACACACTTTGTTACCATCTTCTGATTATGTGCTTCCTATTGATAGCATATCATTACTGTTTTAAAGATTTACAGTACACTAGTGTGGTACTCCAGTACATATTTGTGTTTCTAACCCTTCATTTGTAAATATGCTAAAGAATTGTGGTGGATTGCTCTCCACCAGCTGCATCTATCAATTATGCTGTCTCACCCATCACATATTGCAGCAGTTTACAAGTCCCTATTATGTTTATTGATTTGTGCTTGGAAGGAAGTTAAGCACAAATTGACCCAACAGGACTTGCTTGGCATGACCGTATGTCCTTCCCACATGCTTTTAGGGGACACAAAGTTTGTCAGAAACACTCTTAGTACACCTCCCATTCACCTTCACAGGTCTTGTACCACAGAATGTTTGGATCATTGTTCACCAAGGTTCCAGATCTGACTGTGTACCATTATATACTGTGTTGAATGACATCTGGGATCTAGTTCTCTTTATCTAAAGTGGATAAAGTCACTTTATCCCCATTAGCAGACTTTTCAAAGTCATCCCGCAAGAATGAAAGAAAAATCTGCAACTCAAATGCTGTACAGGATTTCTCAGTATGAGTACTGGAAAGAAGAAATATGCTAGTCAAGCCCAACACAGAGATGGCCTGCTGAAAGAACTAAACAATTTCAGACATGGGCACAGAATGTGACAACCCCCCAGAGAAGGAAAGGAAAAGGGGAAGGAGAATGGGAAGGAGAACAATAGTATGATAAAATCAGGTACAAAGGAAAGGTGAGTGTCCAAACTGCTGCAGCAACTTGCACACCATGGCAGAACTTTTTAAAATGGCTTATGTGGATGTATTGAGTAAAGAAATGAGACTACAAAAATCATTCATTTATTTTTAAAAAGCAGAATAATTTTTACAGTTCTGAATGGCTCATATATTCATATATAAAAAAACCAAAAATAGATAACAGATAGCTACTTGTTCTTTAGGAAATAAAGAGCACAGGAAACTACTTGTATAGACTTAATCCATTGACCTCTCCAGTTCAATATTCTGCATCTAGACTAGACAGAACATGATGGATCAGCTCCACTACAGATCTCCAGATGATACGCAATGCCCAAAACTCTGATTCCCAGTTGCCAAACAATAGCAACAATAAAAAGACCCCACTTATCCTACATGAGATAACTGAAAGAAAATTTGGAGAAAAGTTAAGGTAAACATTTCCCCTGGTCAAGAGGCCCTAGAGAGGCACTTTTCTGCATCTAAATCCATTTGGTGATTATATGGGTTCTAATTAAAATAAAGCATTATTATTACTGCCCCCCACCTATTTCCAGTACTCTGGAAAGTATACATATAATTTCTCCTATTTCATCTAAAAACAATCCTGCCAGATAGGCTGGCCCAAGGGAGAATGACTACTCCATTTTCCTAAAACTCCTGGAACTATTCACAATTGCCTTCTGTTATCTTCGTGTATCTATATAACTATGAGGGCTTCATCCAAAGCATGAAAATCAATATTTCTCTTTCTAGGAACTCAACTCTGCACTCAGGGCCTAGCAGTAAAGAGTCAAAAGGTAATAATTTACCCTTATTACAGATATCAAAGCAGCTTCAATAATGGGGAAAAATTAGTTTTAGGCTCTAGAAATCAACCACTGGCTTTATAAAAATTATATTTGCTTTCTATGAATAGTGCTGTGTATTTCTGTCATACTTTTTCGGGGTGGGCGTGTGGGTTACATGTCTGCCACACATGGTAAAACATTCCTTCTATTTTATAGCATTTCCAACTTAAATTACTATATGATTTGGCAATTATTGACAGAGTTGTATATCACCTACAATATATTTTATCCAAATTTCATCATAAATTATAATTTGGGAGTAAATTTTACACATTTGTTTCATAATTTTTCCCATTGTTGTTTTGCGACTGTTTCTTTAAAGTTTTGCAACCAAGTTATTATGCATTTTAAAAAATTTGTTCTGTCTTGATGTCATAGCTGAGTAACAGTTTATATACAGGTAGTCGTCAGCTTACAGCCATTTGTTTAGCAATTGTTTGAAGTTACAATAGCACTGAAAATAAAGACTTAGATCTGATTCTTGTATTTATAACTGTTGCAGCATTTCAATGGACACATGATCAAACTTGGCAACCGATGTGTATTTAGAGGTGTTGCAGCATCCCAAAGCCATACAATCACCATTTGTCACCTTTCCAGCTAATTTCTGATAAGCAGTGTCAATGGGGGAAGTTGGATTTGCTTAATGACCACATGATGCACTCAACTTTAGTAATTTGCTTAACAACTGAGGCAGAAAAGATTGTAAAATCTGGTGTGACTCACTTAAAAACTACTTTGCTCAGCAATGGAAATTCTGGTTCCAATTGTGGTCATAAGTTGAGGACTAACCTATATATGCTCTAATACATGCTCATGATTGTGCATGAGCATTTCAAATTCTTAACATTTTCTTAAAAGCTGTCTCTCATTTTTGAAGTCAGTTTTTATTCTTCCAGCAATCTGTGGGTATATCAACAATGGTATGTTCCAGCTTCACCAAGTAGTTCTTGGTATGTCTTTGATCTGTTCATGGAGCCTAAATGGATGATACTGTAATTGCATTTTTCTTACTCCAAAATTAAAGCAAAATTTTAAGGAGAGGCTACCAGTGAGATTGTTGGAATTATTATTATTTTCATAAGATTCCACACTTTTTATCAAACTTCACATTATGTTATTTTTAACATTTTTGTACTCTTTGGTGTCCTTGTACCATAAATATCTATAAAACCCATTAATTACACCAGCTCCATGCAATGTTGATGTTCTACTATTTGAGGATTTTATCATTTCTGTTAGGAATGACAAACAGTTTGTCCTGTAATATTCAGCATTCAGAATAGAGTACAGCTGGAAGGGACCTTGGAGGTGTTCTAGTCCAGCCCGCTGCTCAATCAGGAGTCCCTATATTATTTCAGACAAGCGGCTGTCCATCTCTTCTTAAAAACCTTGAGTGATGAAGCACCCACAACATCTGAAGGCAAGCTGTTCCACTGGTTAATTGTCCTCACTGTTAGGAAGTTTCTCTTTAATTCCAGGTTGCTTCTCTCCTTTATTCGTTTCCATCCATTGTTTCTTGTCTTGCCCTCTGGTGCTTTGGAAAATAAATTGACCCCTTCTTCTTTGTGGCAGCCTCTCAAATACTGGAATACTGCTATCATATCCCGCCTAGTCCTTCTTTTCTCTAGACTAGCCAAACCCAAATCCTGCAACCATTCTTCATATGTTTTAGTCTCTAGACCTTTAATCGTCTTAGTTGCTCTTCTTTGCACTTTTTCCAAATATCTTTTTTGTAACGTGGTGACCAAAACTGGATGCAGTATTCCAAGTGTGGTCTTACTAAGACTTTATAAAGCGGTACTAATACTTCATGTGATTTTGATTCTATGCCTGTTTATACAACCAATGATTGTATTAGCTTTTTTGGCTGCTGCCCCACACTGCTGACTCATGTTTAAGTGATCATCCACTAGGATTCCAAGGTCCCTTTCAGTTACTGTTTTTGAGCCAGGTTTCGCCTAATCTGTACTTGTACCTTTGGTTTTTCCTGCCCAGGTGTAAAACCTTGCTTTCCTCCACATTGAATTTCATTTTCTTGTTCAAGTCTGTCAAGATCTTTTTAGATCCTGAGCTTGTCTTCTGGTGTGTTAGCTATTCCTGCCAGCTTAGTGTCATCTGCAAATTCCCCTTCTATTCCCTAATCTAAGTTATTAATGAAAATATTGAAGAGTACTGGGCCTAAGATAGAACTTTGTGGTACCCTATTGCTTACTTCCCGCCATATACATGTAGTATCATTAAGGACAACTCGTTGAATATGGTTTGTCAGTCAGTTATAAATCCATCTGATGATGATGCTGTCTATCCCACATTTTTCTAGCTTACCAAGAAGTCTACCTTGTCAAATGCCTTGCTGAAGTCTTAATATACTATGTCCACATCATTTCACTGGTCTACTACTTTAGTTACTTTGTCAAAGAATGAAATAAGATTGGTTTGGCATGATCTGTTTTTAACAAACCTGTGCTGGCTACTAGTTATAATTTTATTTGTTTCTAGAGTTCACAGATCTGTTTTTTAATTATTTCACCAGTGTCTTCCCAGGTATTGATGTTAGGCTGATTGGTCTGTAGTGGTTCTGAGATAACATCTGCCAGCTCCTTCAGAACTCTGGGATGTAATCCATCAGGGACTGGTGATTTATATTCATCAAAGTCAGACAGGTGTTTTCTTACCATTTTCTTGTTTATTTTAATTTATATTTCTAGTCTGTCTTTTACAGTTGTGTTTTTGGTAGGTTGGGCTACAGTTTCTTTTTGTGTGAAGACTGATGCAAAGAATGAATTAAGCAACTCTGTTTTCTCTTTACTGTCTGTTTCCTTGACTTTTTTTGTTATTTATATGTTGAAAGAAACTTTTTTTTTATTACCTTTGACTTTTGTTGCAAGTCTTTGTTCATTCTGAGACTTTGCTTTCTTGACTTCATCTTTGCAGATTCGGGCTATCTGCTGATATTCTGCCTTAGTTATGTGTCACTCTTTCCATTTTTTGTACTTATCCTTTTTGTCTTTCAGTTTATCAGAGAGATCTTTGTGCAACCATGCTGGTTTCTTCTTGGATTTCTTTCCATCTATCACTTCTTCTTAGTAAGAATTAGGTCTAGTATAGCTTTTCCTTTAGTTCCATCCTCTACCTTTTGGATGACAAAGTTGTCAGCTAAGTTGGTTAGGAATCTGTTCGATCTCCCACTTGCTGCTAAGTTGGTTAGGAATCTGTTCGATCTCCCAATCGATATCAGGGTAGTTAAAGTCTCTCATTACTACTGTGGTATGTTTCCTACATATATTTGTTAATTGATTAGCAAAGAGTTCATCTATTTCTTCTGCTTGGTTGGGTGGCCTGTAGTATATGCCTATAGCAATGTCATTTCCCCCCCTTTTATATTGATTCTAGGAAGTTTTCATCCTTGGTTTTGTGTATTTCTGTAGAGATGTAGTGATCTTTTATATATAATGCAACTCCACCTCATCTTTTGTTAGGTCTGTTTCTTTTGAATAGTTTGTATCCTTCCATCAGTACATTCCAATCATGAGTTTCATCCCACCAAATTTCAGATGAAAACACCACTTGTGCTCCCAATTCTTTAACTTTCTTCCCTAGCTATTCGTAATCTCTTGTTATTGTTTTCAGATTCATTGTTGTGTCATTGGTCTCCACATGTAGGAGAAGAAAGGGGTAGTAATCCATGGGGTTGATTATTTTAGTAAGGTACTCAGTTACGTCTTTGATTTTTACTCCAGGGAGACTATATACCTCCCTAAATTGACTGCCTGGTCTGCAGAGTATAGTTTCTGTTCCCCTAAGAATTGAATCTCCTATCATCAATATTCACCTTTTTTTTCCCCTAGGGAAGTCTGGAACACTTTTCTTCCTGTCTCAGGAATGCTGGGTTGTGCCTCTTTTTTTAGAAACTACTGATAAATGCTCTTTTGTGAATGTCTTATATTTTCTTCTAGGGCAGGGGTGCCAAACTGCCGGCCCGCAGGCCGGATGCGTCATGGTGAAACCGCGCCCACCCCATTGCCAGCAATGGAAAAAAAGTCATGATATATCGCGACACGTCACGTGACGTTGCGAGTTTGACACCCCTGTTCTAGGGGGAGGCTATGAAAGCGATTGTTCAGTTCCAGAGGGTCTTCATTGGAGTGAGCTACGGTAGATAGTAGGGGCTTTGCCCTTGATTGCTTTCTTCTAAGAGTGACATGTTTCCATCAGTCTTGCTCTTTAGGTACATATAAAGGCTCATTTTTTATGGAAGCTGTTTGTTCCCTATTGTGTTCGATTTGGGTGTATCAGTTTTCTTCTTTATGTTCATATAAGAAGTCATCATTTTTTTTAGAAGCTGTTTGCTCCTTATTGTATTGTAGTCTTCTTGTTTAGGTTGGCATTTCTTGCTTTGCTCATTGAGTAGTTTAAATATAGTTTAAAGTTTTATAATTTAAAACTTTAAATATAGTTTAAAGTTTGGAAGAGCAAGACTTACCTCTATCTTTTGATTCTTACAAAATGTTGAATTTGACTCTAGGTTTCCCCCCCCCCCACTCCTTGTAAATTTACTAACAGCTTTTTTTTAACCATTCTTATCAATTTATTATTATTAACTAAAGATCAGATGGTTGAATAGCCCATGCCTTATATTACTATTTATTGAGATTTATTATTACAACTTTAAAATGAATTAGGAGATGTAATGGAATGTAATCAGGAGTCATAGGGCCCATTCCTAGAGAGCAAAAGACAGCAGAGCCTGGAATGTCTGGTAGGCAGGAAGACAGCAAGATTGGACCCTCCCTCATAAGTCATAGAGTATACCTTGAAGTTATTGCAGATAATTGCTTTAGTCTGGCAAGATTCTGCTTGTAGGAGAGAAACAACAATAAAGGAACTACTCAGTACTCATAACTCCAAGTGTCATTCTTGGTTCTTTTGGCCAGGCAGGAACTGAAACCAAGCAACTTGCCTAAGCACTGCCACCAAACGTCTGTGTGTGTGCGTGTGCGTGTGTTGAATATTAACCCTCCAGGTTTCAGCTCAGGTAACTTGTCTAAAGCTACATTGTACAGAACTACCTTGGTTGCATTGGCAAAATCTCACAGATGGCAATAGAGGTGAGATAGCAATGGAAGGGAACTTAAAGAGTTAAGCTATCCAAATTAAATCAACTGGCAGTCAACAGCTATCTAAATTTGCACACCCAACCAGTTAATTCAATATGCTACACTTTCAAGGTCATTCCAGGTAAGAAGAAAAGCTGTAGCTTCAATAAACAAAATACCAGCTAAAACTTATATTTTCTAGTATTCGCACAAATGCATGCACATGCACATGGACATGTGCTATTTTCTGCTGCAGGTAAATGTCATTTTCCTTTTCCATTCAATCATTTATTTTTTAAATTGTGCTTTGTAAAGGAGTGTTGCAGTTACTATAGGGATCTGTATTTAAACACATTTAATTACAGCAAAGCCAACCATACCTGCAAGGAACACATAATTGAGAATCAGAGGGGGGGGGAGGGGAAATCTTTCCACCAATGTCTGGAGGGTAAAGGATTTTTTTTTAAAAAAATGGAAAAGTACAAATCTAAGCAAGACAATGGTTTATTTCAAACCTAGAAGAGAGGATTTATATCCCGATAATACATGGATATTCATGTGTGTGTCGCATCTTCCAATATGAATAGCTTTGAACCTATTCCTCAGATTAACATTTGGATTAGAATAAACCTTACTCCTTAGATTTCTTCTCTCCAACATTGAAACAGAAAAAACGGCAGCCATATACAAAAATGTATCCTGAGGAAAGCTGCATTTATAAATGTATAAAGCAAAGCAAAATAAAAGTAATGAAGTAAAAATAAAAACACCTACTTCATCTTAAGGTAACATTCTTATTAAGCCAACTGAAGTTTCTAAAATAACATGCACGCTAACAACGCTTCACCAGACAAGATGAAAAAGAGTAGGAGAGGAAAGGAAAACAGCTGGTGTTTAAGACATGACAACACCAGGTTACACACTTAGGTAGAATGTAGGAGTCTGCAGACATGCAAATGATGGGAGAATATCATCTGTTAGAATACAGAAAAGCCTTGCTAGATGCATCTATACTATAATGTATATATCATAGATAGAGAAGGCACTATTGACTAAGAGGGGATTTTCTTAAAAGAAGCACTTTATAAGAAATCTTCTCAAAGTACTATAAACCTCCAGTAATGAACCACCTGTCTTCTTTGTATACTTCAAATAATTTACTACATGGTACATTCAAGTTTATTTTTGATATTCTAAGTACAAGAAGTTTTGCATAAGTGAATGAAAGAAAAGGCAAGGCAAGATTTGCAGTCAACATAAAAATCCATATGTGATGGAAAAATCCAGATAAAATCCAGGAATGCTTCCAAAGATTGTATTCAAAGACCATTCCTTCCATTTATATATTAAATGTGGAAAATAGGTATACAAGAAATGCACATTTGGCAATCTAAACCATATGAATTGGGAAGTCTAGGCTGGTAAAGTCTGCCGACTAAATCCACACAGCAGCCAATAGATGTTCTGAAATGACCCATTTCCCAACTGGGAAATGATTCCTTTTCTCCATATCCAGCACATAAGTGACACAATCAAAAGGTTAACATTTGAGATTACCCTGGGACAGATGAGAGGATATGACATAAAAGCCTGAGTCATAGCTTTCTTGAATTTCTGTCAGCCCTCTTTAAACTTCATTATCTTAGAATCATGACTCTTGCTTTGTTTCTTCCTCCTAATCTCCTACCTACACCAACAGCAATGAAAATCAGAAGATTATCAAAATAAAGGTAGAAATCTCAAATATTGCAGAAGTACATATAAAATTAAAACCAGAGGAAAAACTTTGCTCCAGAAGCCAATGAGAGCTACAGTAAAGATCACTTCTGGAGAAGCAATGTTGAACTGAAAACAGATTCTTTTCCAGAAAAAGACAAGACTTGAGATCTCCCACAAGTGCTCCAGACAGTTGCTCCTCAGAAGATCACAAAACACTGATATCTGGCAGGTTTAGAGTTCTGGGAGACAAGGGAATGACATCTTCACTCAAACCACAGTCGGCCCAGGGTTCACATATTTCCCTTTTCTAGTCACTTTTGAAAATTGCTCATTAACTGCTTTTCAGCTGTTAGGAACCTTGGAAATGACAGGTTTTACAGCACTGTGTAAATTTCCTTCAACACTGGGCAAAAGTAAATAAAACTTTAAAAAACTTTAAAACACTTGCTCTTTTTTTAATAAACAGGAAAAGAAATTGTGAGAACATTGATTTTTGAAGGATTTGAAATAAGACTTTGAATTTAATTTAAAAAATCCTTCCCATGGGAAAGCAGTTGTTTTGAAATGTTTAAAAAATGATAGGTTGGGATTCTGAAGATTGGATACTAGAGGGAAGCATAAGGATATTTGGGGACAATTGACTTAAAAGTTAATTTTAAGAATGTTCCCCTTTATAGATAGACTATGTTTAAAAGATGTTGTGGAAGAGGAACAGATCTAAAAACAGAGACTCCACTTCCTTAGGGTCTTGCGGAAGAACAGGGTAGAACGACGACTCATGATCTTCTTCTACCGGTCTACTATTGAAAGCGTCCTCACACACTGTATTGTGGTTTGGTATGCTGGCTTGTCAGCCGTGGACAGGAAGGTATTACAGAGGGTGGTGAGCACGGCACAAAACATTGTGGGCTGTTCCCTGACACCACTGGATGACATCGCCAGGGCCCGTTGCCTTGGCAGAGTGAGGAAAATTCTCAGGGATGACTCACACCCTGGTTGGTACCTCTTTACTCTCCTACCATCGAGTAGGAGATATAGAAACATAGCCAGCCGTACCAACAGGCTGAAGAACAGCTTCTATCCATGGGCTGTCAGGCTCTTGAATGGGACATAATTTTATGCACGACAGACCCGAGAGGCCGGGGTGCTGTGCAATTAGCTCACAGGGTGTAATAAGTTGGTGGGGTTGTAGTCACTGTGAGTTGTGGGGGGGCACGGAGGGAGGCTCAGCCAATCTCACTGTATACATGTTATACTTTGATAATAAAGGTTCATTCATTCAAAACTGGATTTAAAAATGACAGGCTACAAGAATGATATAGAAAAAGATGCTAAACTGGATATACAAATGAAACTGGCTGATGTTTTAATAATTAAAAGGAATATATAAATAACAAATCAAAAGAGCAACCTGGATAATTTTCTACACTGGATTTACAAAACAGACTTGTTAAACTCTTGAAGGGTTTTGTGAGAAGGGTCAAAGAAAAAAATGAAAATAAATCAAGTTCTAGGACATTATTTGAAGGGATTAAAGATTGCTAAAAGTAAAAGGAAGGAATATAAAGTCAGTTTATTTGATCAAGGTTAAAATAGACGTTATCTTTCTTACCTCCCTTAATGGACTTTGGCTGATTAGGACTGAACAAGGTTTTAAGGATATTTTTACAGATAAGAGATGAGATATGGGAAGAAGAGATCATTTGCTGTATTTTAAAAAGATGATAAGTTATTAAAAATGTTTATATTTATTGTGATAAAGAGAAAGTCATTTGTTTATATGTCTTTTTCTTCTTGTTTACTGTGTTTTTTTCTTTTTATTATTTTCTTTTTCTTTTCTTGTATTAGTTTTATCTTTTTAATTATAATGTTGAACAAGTTTACTATTAAAAAAAGTTACCATAAAGAGATTTAGTGACCATAGATAGCTACAGAAGACCAAGGATTACTGAAAGGAAAATACTAAAACAAAACAAAGGGAGAATGTGAGAGAAAGAACTAGCCTGCATAAGCTCATCTCATTGATGGAGAAAGGCATACCCAAGTAGTCATAATAGGAACACTTTTTAAGATAAAATATCCTGCAGCACATTCCATCTCCAAGCACTAAATTGAAGAGTTCCATATTAAACTGCAACTGCCCATTTCTCCTATGATCATAAAGTTATACAACATGTTCACATGGAAGAACCATGAACATAACTGATGTTACTGCTCTACACTCCCGTCCCCTGCTGCCAACCACATGCGCTGAAGAGGCAAGCTGATTTTCAATATAATAAAATATATTGTAACTAAGAAATGAATTAAGTATAAAAGAAGAGTCTTGTGTTCTCGTTTATTATTTTCTTGCTTATACAGTGCTGCCTAACATGCTCCAGTTATCCTTGGTGACCTCAGAAGTCATATGGAAAATCCAAAAAATGTTACTCACTTATAGGATGATATAGTTGTTAAAATGTTGGACTAGAATGGAGGAGACCCAGCTATGAGTCCATCCTCAGCCACGGAAGTATACAGGATGCCTTTAGACCAATTACTGCCTCTCAGGCCAATCTTCTTCACAGAGTTGTTGTCAGGAAAAATAGAACCACTGAATGCTATGTATATCGCCCAGAAATGTAACAGATAAATAAATGAAGATAAAGCCAGAACAAGTTTAATAAGGAAATCCATTCATAATGCTCCATACTAGGGATAGGCAACCTTGGCTCTTTTATGACTCGTGGACTTCAACTCCCAGAATTCCTGAGCCAGCATGGCTCAGCATAGAAACCTCTCCCTTTCCCCTCAGCATGGCTGGCTCAGGAATTCTGGGAGTTGAAGTCCATGAGTCATAAAAGAGCCAAGGTTGCCTACCCCTGCTCCATACTTTCAGGTACATGGAAGCAGTTCTGTCACTTCTGTAACTATGGTACCTATTTGGGCACTCAAAATTGCAAAAATGTCCCACAATATTGTGTGAAATAATCCAAATTGAAAACAGAATCAGGAGATGCCCTTAAATAGGTGCCCCATTCATATCAACAGAACTTGTACAGGGGCTGTCTCACCAGATTAGACCCTAGAAATTAGATTTGCTGCTTGCCTTTTGCTATTTACAAAATCTAAAGTTGGCTTCCAGAAGCAACTATTTCACCTTTGCCTCATAGGAAAGTCAACCAAGTGGATAGCATCAAGCTCAGAAAAAAAGATGAGCAAGAACTCAAAACAAACAACCATACTTTTCTCACATCGTCTTAGTCCCTCTTTACAAGTTCCCACCCATGAAATAAGTCAGTGGTGGCGAACCTATGGCACGCGTGCCAGAGGTGGCACTCAGAGCCCTCTCTGTGGGCACACGCGCCATGCCCCGGAGATGGCAACTGTCCCTCTTCAACCAGCTGCCTGCTAACTCGCCGAGGTCCCACGTGGCCGGATGCATCCCGGTACGGCTGGTTTCCCCCCCCCCATCCTATCCCTCCTGGCTTTGCATGCTCTCCTTTTCCCGGGCACGACCCACTGCATCTCCTCCTCAGCTGTTGGCCAGCCATCCAGCTCAGAGGCAGCTTCTTTGAACTGCTGGCGGCAGGCTGCGGAGCCCCAGAGTGCACCGGTCAAGGGGCCGGTAGGCTGTGGCTGCTGACGGATACCGTTGGCCCCCATACGCTCGCTGGCCTCTGTGTGCAGGGGCCGATGGTGTCAGGCAGCAGCCACCCTGGCCCTTGCCTTGCCCCACGGCAATGGCACCCTTGCCCTGCCTCGCCTCACCCCGCAGGACGAGCCTGCCTACCGCCCCACCTGCCAGAGACCCCCTGGATCTCCCCCAACCCTGCCCACCCCCACAGGCGTCCATCCCCACTAGCAACATTGAGGTGGCCACACCCACCTTGGCCACACCCACCCAATCTGCCATGACCACCACAGCCACGCCCACCCAGTGGGCCACACCCACCTGGCACCCGGCCATAAATAAGTGGGGTTTAGGTTGCAGTTTGGGCACTCAATCTCTAAAAGGTTCGCCATCACTGAAGTAAGTGATAACAGAAGCCTCTGGGGTATGGAATAGAAAGGAAGCCACACATTTATCTCCTCAGGATAAGCAAGAACAACTCTCAGCAAATTCTCAGCATCTTTTCAGAATCAGAGTCTGAAGGCTGAACCCTAATAAGATAGAATTTGATTAGTTAGAATGGGGAATAAGTTTAAAAGTTATGTAACAAGTGGAAAAGCAGAAGGAACTTGCTGGAAGTATTATGACAGCAATGGGAGGAATCAAATAAACAATCCATCCTGTAGCTGCATGTTGTGGAATAGGGGGAAGAGCACCCCTGGAATTCAATGGGAGTGCAGCATAGCTGCCAACAAGAAGGTAGGTATAGGTCGACTTACTCCTCATTTAGTATATTTTTCCATTATGGAACTCAAGGCAACTCATCTGAGTTCTCACAGTTTCACATCCTGACTGAGTAATTAGAAGGGTAGGCAGGGAACAAATCCAAGATTAAGTGTCAAGATACAGACCAAAATAGTGTATGAGATCGAAGGAAGGTGCAGTCTGCATTAAGAAATATAGGGAAACTCACAAAAGCCAGGCATACTAGGAAAGGGGGAAGGAGGCAATGAAAGCGGGTGGGGGAGAAAGCACCAAGCCCAGATGGCATGCAGGGAAAGTACAGGAACAGCAGATGGAAAGGGCAATAAATACAGTAGGCAATGTAGAAGCACAGTTCCTACCATCAGCATGGCAAATAATGGGGAAAGTGGCCAGAAAATAGATTATATATCTCACTGATGCCTTAGTTATGTTTTCCATTAAAAAACAACTATATCTTTAATGACATTGGCCCCTTAGTTGGGGGCTCCATCCCATACCGACTACCTTCTTCTTGCTTTATTTCCAACATTTCCAATCCTGGATGCTGCCAAATTATTGACCTTTTTTAGAATAGAGCATAATTTAATACAGAAAATTAGATTAGGAGAGAGGTACACAGGTCCTAGGATGAGAAGGGTAAATAGAAAAGAAAAGTTATGGATCAAGAAAGCAATTACCAGGGAACAACCCACGGTCTAATGGAGAGAAGATATGCAATTACAAATTGGGAGAGAGAGAAAAATTCACAATATTAATTTAGACTAGGCAGCAATGAGATCAAAGGGGGGATGGAACATTACAAGCGTTTCTGAGGGGAAAAAAGGATGGAAGGCAGGAGCAACAACCTGATATAAAATGGAAACCAAAGTTGAAGGGATAACATGAAATTGAGGAAGGGGTGAGAACTGATTTAGACAGAAGGATCATTGCTAGGGATAGTCAGCATAAATATTAGATGAGACGGTTTCAGCCTTCTAGCTTTTGGGGAGGGAGAAACGGGAGGGGGGGGGAGCTGATCCTAAAAGAAAGAAATCCAAGGAAGGGAATAATGGGGTTCAATATTATAGATGGGGTAGGGAGGAGGAATGATACAAACAACTATGAGGAAGCGCTTCTCTCCTGAACAATCGCGCATCATTCCCCCCCCCCCGCGCCTTTCTCCGGAGAGTCGAGGCGCTGGGCCGAGGCTAGCGGGGCGCAGTTTGCTATCCAGCGATGTCCCCCAGCCCCCCGGGGGGAGTCATGTCATGTGGGTGGACCGTCCATTTTCCGGGAAATCAACGGCATCATCCTCGGCAGCAGCCCAAGCGAGGGTATTCTCGGGAGGCAGCACCACTCTGACCCTTCAAAAGCTCCCCTGCTCCGTTACGAAACCCCCTCCCCGTTCGCCTGGCTGATCCTGATTAGATGGGGGTTGGACTTACATCACTTCCCAGTTTGCTTGACAAAGAAAATCCATCATTAGCAGCTGTACACCGTGGAAGTGGCTGTTTTGGGGAGGTGCTTGCAGGAGATGGGTGCGCAGGAGGGGGGGCTTCTCCGGTGCTTTTCTTCCTCTATTGCTGTTCCTTCCTCGGGCTCTTATCCCTCCTCGATTTCCAGCGGTCCTCTCCTTTTCCCCTCCCCCAGTCTCACACCACAAAATGTGCCGCCGTCAGATTGGCAACACCATAACGCATCCCACGTGGTGGCTTCACCTTTTGTGGCCTAAGACAGCTTTGCCACACCTCCCCGTGGCCAAAAATAAAGGGGAAAGGGCGATCTCACTATTGCCAGAGGAGAAAAAAATGATTTAAAATGGTCCCCTTCCGCCTCCGCCTTCCTTCGGTAGCCTGGAATAGCCTCTGTACTCGTTCGTTCTTCCAGCTCCTGTTTCCTGCTCCTGATAACATACACACGCGCGCGCGTACACAGACACGCGCGCACACACACACACGCAGGAAACAGTCACAGAGCAAGAGGTACCTACATTTTTTTAAAGAGATCCTGCCAAAACAGTACTTTTCCTTCCCCCGCCCTTAAAATAAAACAGATCGCTGCATAAACCACATAACATTAAGGAATCTTCCCAAAAAGGTTATCTCAAGAGTTTTGGTCAGGGTAAAAATCCAAATAGGTTTTCTTTCTCTCAGATAGTTTTTAGAAACCACACATAAGCATGCTGATCTAGCTTCCATGATTATTCAAGTCTTTTTTCAAACAAATGATTAGTTTGGTAGGATCTACTAGTACTCGGACTAATTATTATCTCAAGGGTTTTGTGGATCACAGTCCACTTTCTGATGCTCTGTATACCCAGAATAGAGTGTTTTGACTTGTCCACATCTTTACTTCCACTTCCTATTCTACTCACAAAGCTGGATATTGTTGGATATATATTGTTATTGGAGGGGGGAATAATGCAGAAGCAATGAGTTGATTAGCATGATTTGAATTCATCAATAAGACTTCAAATGAAAAGAAACTTTGGGACTTATACCTGATAACATCAGAAAAGGCTTTTTAAAATGAAAACAATTTACATCCCAAAGCCCAGTGCCTCATTTAAATACATGCAACAGGGGTAATTCTTAATTTTCATTCTTCTTCTTGTGCCATATCTGTTATCGGACATTGGCAATCACGTTGGTGATCCTGTTTTTATCAGCAGCCACACGAAAAAGTGCTGCTGAGTTTTGTCCAAACCAGTCCCTTAGATTTTGAAGCCATGATGTTCTTCTTCTGCCTTCAATCTTTCCCTGGAGGATTAAATGGAGTATGCCGTATTTTTCTGGGTGTCATATCACATGTCCGAAATATTCTAACTTTCATTTTTTTAATTGTTTTGATGATTTCCCTTGACTTTCCCAGGCGGCTTATCACCTCCTCATTTCTGATTTTGTCAACCCAGCTTATACGTAACAGCCGCCTGTAAATCCACATTTCAAATGCTTCTAGTCTCTTCAGGTGGCCTTCTGTCAGAGACCAACTCTCTACTCCATAGAGCAGGATAGAAAAAATATAACATCTGACAAGCCTGATTTTCAGTCTTAGGCTTATGTCGTGACTGCAGAAGACCTTTTTCATTTTGAAGAATGCTGTTCGAGCTTTCTCTATCCTTGTCTTTACTTCAGCGGTCATGTCCCAGCTTTCATGTAAATTAGAACTGAGGTGTGTGATCCTTTCAACTTTTTCTAATGGTATTCCTTCCGAATTTATTGGTGGTAAATTAACGGGTTGTTTGCTGACGACCATGATCTTGGTTATTGAGGTGTTAAGCTTCAAGCCGTATTTTTCAGATATTTCTGTGACTCTTGATGAGGAGCTGAAGGTCTTCATGCTTACTGGCAAGCAGAACTGTATCGTTAGCATATCTTAAATTGTTGATCCAAACACCGTTTACTTTGATGCCAGCCTTGATGTTCTCCAGTGCCTCGTTGAAGATTGACTCAGAGTAGATACTGAACAACAATGGAGACAGAATACATCCCTGTCTGACCTCTCTTCATATTTCTGCATCAGCTGAGTATTTTTGGCCTTGTCTCACATTTGCTACCTGATGCCAATATAGATTCTTTATGATTTGGATGTCTTTGTCATCTAGTCAGCCTTGTTTCAAGGATTTCTAATAGTTTGCTGTGTCTTATTTTATCAAATGCTTTTTCAAAATCAATGAAGCACATATAAACACTGATTGACATCTCTACAATGCTGTACAAGAACTTGAATGCTGAATAGCGCATCTCGTGTACCAAGATTGTTTCTGAAACCAAATTGTGTGTTACCTAGATGCTCCTCAATTTTGTTGTATATTCTCAGGAATATTTTCAGGGCATGACTCATTAAGCTTATTGTTCTGTATTCGGTACACTTCTTTGCATTTATTTTTGGGGGGATTGTCACAAAGGTTGATTTTGGCCAATCATTTGGTATCTTTCCTGTTTCATATATTCGATTGAAGAACTGCAGTAAAAAATTCTTCCCATTGTCTTCCAGCAATTTAAAAATTTCTACTGGGATATCATCAGGTCCTGTGGTTTTTCTTGTTTTTGCTATTTTTATTGCATGTTCAACCTCCTCCATTGTGATGTTTGGTCCAATTGTTATACTTCCCATATCTATATCTTCCCTAGTGTCCTCAAAAAGTTCTTCAATATATTCCTTCCATCTTTTTAGTTTTTCGTCCTCATCTAAGATAATTTTCCCGTTTTGTCAACTAAGTTGTTGGTTTTCTTTTTGTAGAGGCCTGCTGCTTCTTTCACTTTTTTGTGTAAATTGAAATTATCATGCATACATTGTCTCTTCAATTTCCTTGCATCTCTTTGCAAACCACTTTTCTTTTGCCCGTCGAATTTTTCTTGTTTTCTGCAATTCATTGTATTTTTCTTTGTTTTTATTTTTATAAGATCTTCTTTCATCCATGAGATGAAGAATTTCCTCCGTCATCCACTGTTGTTTCTTGTGGTACCCCTCTGTTTTGAATTTGTTACTCTACTATTGCATTTTTAAATTTATTCCACTTATTCCATTTTATTCACTTCTATATCTTCATCATTCACGTTGTTGGTTTCTTAAATGATTTTCTAGTTCTTCTATCTTACCTCCATGTTTAATGATGAAGTCTCTGTCAATTCTTGGTTTAGCAGGATTGTTTTTTTATCCTTTTTAGTTTCAGCTGGACTTCGGCAAGTAGTAGATTATGATTGGATGGTACATCTGCACCTAGGTATGTCTTTACTGATTTTACTGAGTTTCTAAATCTTTTGTTTATTGTAAAATAGTCAATTTGGTTCCTTACTATATTATTTCGTGTATCTGCTGGTGATCTCCAAGTGCAGAGGCATCTTTTTGGCAATTTGAAAAAAGTACTCATTACACATTGCCTATGTTCCTTGCAAAAGTCTACAAATCTGTCCCCTTTACCATTTCTGGTTCCCAAGCCAAAGTTTCCAACTACAGGAGCATCACTTCCTTCTCCCACTTTTGCACTGAAGTCCCCCATGAGTATTGTGATAGCATTACTTTTTAGGGTTTTCAGTACACTGCTTATATCTTCGTAGAACTTCTCTAAATCCTCATCACTGTCAGCTGTGGGAGCATAAACTTGTATAACATTCATATTTACTAGAGTACTATTTATTTGGATCATCATCACTCTATCGGATACAGGAATAAAGGACTTGATGCATTTATTTACAAATTGTTTACAATTATAGCTACTCCATTTCGATGGTGTTTGCTATTCTCACCAGAGTAGTAGATAATATAATCTCCTATTCTACACATTCCATTTTCAGGCCAGCACATTTCATTCACTCCCAATATAGAGATATTGTATTTGGACATTTCTTGGATAGTGTTGTGTGTTTCCCCAGCTTCATATAGGCTTCTCAGATTCCACGTATCAATTCGTAGTTTTGGGTTTATCATGATTCTAGCGGACCGGGAGATTCTTAGCACTCCTGCCCCATTTAAGGGGCACCCATACTCGGGGCTATTGCACACGCTGTTCAAGTGGCTGCCACCACACCGTGTGCTGTTCTTCTGAAGCCGTTCCAACCAATATGGTCTCCGCCTTCAGTCGATACTGGGGAGCCAGCTGCCACTAACCAGACCTGTTGGTCCACAGGAGGTATTTAATTCCCTCCAACCCACCATTACAGCATAAAAGCCATAATGGGTAGCCCCCCCCCAATCTGCCACCCAGGGACGCTCTCTGTGGGGGTTCCAGGCTCCCCCTAAGATTAATTTTCATTACCATGTTTAAAACTGACACATACTACCTTTGAATTAGAGAAAATATTCATAGAGGATGTCTACAAATTATGTCACAAAAAATATTGTACTTTATTGGATATAATGTAACATGAGGATCCTTATAGCTCAATGCATAATCATGTTATCAGACATGATATATGTCTTCAAAAGCGTATGGTTATTTTGCAAACCATAAATGCATCTTTTTATTTAAGCTTCTGAAACCATTCAAAATCATCTACGTGTTATAAAATTATCTACACAGCAACAATAATTAAAACAGTTATAGAGTCAGCCTGTGTCAAATCTGACCCTCGCACAACTCATAATCCTTTATTCAAATAAACCAGATTTCCAAACTCATCATCTACCCCCGTGTTTCTCATATTTTAAGTTTAAGATGGGTGGACTTCAATTGCCAGAATTCCTTAGCCAACATGATAGTTGCAGCCATTTCTAGGAGTTGAAGTTCATCCATCATTTTGAAGTAGCCAATTTAGATATAACATGTGACAGTGGGAATAACTTTGACTATTTGGTAAAGTATAACAAAACAAGAAATGAAAAAAAAAAAGTCTGGGTTCACATAAACACACATGATTTGTACAATTATACTATATTGAACAGTTCACAACCATCTGGATTCCCACAACATGGTAAAACAAAAGCCAAACTATTTTAGGGCATCAAACCCAGTCCTTATTTAGTCAGGCTGGGATAATCTCACAATG
Organism: Azemiops feae; assembly: GCA_023970755.1. Taxonomy (NCBI): domain Eukaryota; kingdom Metazoa; phylum Chordata; class Lepidosauria; order Squamata; family Viperidae; genus Azemiops; species Azemiops feae. The sequence goes on along the minus strand of JALGBA010002223.1, from coordinate 27,160 downwards.
ATTTCTTGGAGGGCTGCTGCCTGTTACATAGTTGTGGATTGTGTTTTAACAAGAGTATAAGACAGTTTAAGGAAATGAGTCTAGGAAAGAAGGAGAATAGTTTTGTATTTAATTTCTCTAACTCACAGAGTCAGTGTAGTCCATCTGTCCAATCTTTAAGCAGTGCTCATATGCTGGACATTAAGCATGGATCTCCATCTTTTACACAGCCTTGTTCCCTTAAATGACTTATCATTATAATTCCCCCATAAGTATAATTTCCTTGAACATCACAGAAAGGTGTGCTAAGCCAGCCAGTACAGTCTTTGTAGAATTTATACATCATTTTTCAATATTTCTGCAAATACACTCAGATTTCTAACTTTCCTTTCCTAAACCAGATGCTGGATATGGATTCAACTCCCTTAATCCAAAATCAATGTGGTCAGAGATGCTGGCTATGAATTAGGGGAGATTGCAGTGTAATAGTGTTGCCAGTACAGGCCTGAGATTGAAATCCTGAACTGAGTATTATCCCCCAAATAACCAAAGAAAAACAGTAAGAATACTGCTCATCCACAGGTCCAATTCTTCTGGAGTGGAGCACGAGAGGCATCCTTGCACTGTTTCCTTCCTCAAGAAGGCAAGTCACATAGACACTTTCCACACTGATATCTTCACCTAAGAAGCCAAGAAGTTACAGTTCTTCCTCTAGTATCCAATGTAGTCTTTATTGGTCCTTATCAGATAAGTGTTTTCCCCATCCCAGGCTTATTTTTTATCCAGGTGCAGTGGTGGGATTCAGCCGGTTCGCACTTCAGTAGAACTGGTAGCTAATTTTTTGTTGCCCAGGCCCAGAATGGACTTCCGGAAGCGGCATCCACAGAGAGAACCGGTTGGTCACATATTTGAATCCCACCATTGTCCAGGTGCCAAGATCTTACACAGCTTTTCATCTTGCTTCTCCAAAATTTTTAGCAACTGGAATTTTTCAGTGCCATCTTTATTTCTAGTTTGTCAGAATCACTCTGGTATTGGCCAAATTGTGTGGTTCCTTGTACATAGCAGGGCCATATAAAAATCTGTCCCTCAACATAAGATTAAAATAAAAGAAAATGGAATGCCATTATTAAAGCTTCCTGTTAAATATTAATAATAATTCACACCTCAAATGTCCAGTGGGTTAATTATCAGAATATCAATTTTCAAAGTAACTGAAATACATCCAAGACCTTTTAGAAATACAGTATGACACAATGCTACTTTTGGGAACACTTTGTATTTTTTTTAATGGAATGGTAATGTATATCTTAAAAACAATCTAAAAGATGCAAGACAGCATTAAAAGATACACAATTGTTAATCTAGTATTGTAAATACATTTTTTTGCTGAAAACCAGATAATTTTCATAGAACTTGATAAACAAAGTTTCAGAACTGTAGAAGCAGAATGCCCCCCTTTCTCCTCTGTACCATGGTGAATTGAATTTATCTAATTGTCTTGAGTTCACATTGCATATTAAACCTTCAAGTAACTGCACTTGTTGAGCCACAAACAAGTCAACCACAGTGGTGAAGTTATTTTAGCATGCTGTGCAAATCCAGAAAAATATCAGGAATGGCTATGCAAGTACAGCTATTTGTATCAGAAGACAGCATTGAAATTTGATTTCAGCCTCAATAGAAATCCCACGGGATTGCAGCAGAGACAATAGTACATAAGGCTCACTCCATCAGCTCAAGGAAGATGCCATTCATCGGGATGACATCTTTATCTTCTTTAGCAACTGTTCCATCAGTTTAGCTGAAAGAATTTGTCTACCCCCTTTTGTAGACATTTTTAAATGGTAGTTTTATGTAATTTCATGACAGGAAGGAGTCGTAGGATCTGCTTGCAATGCTAGACAGTTTAGGAGAGCATACATACATATGCACATACTTAACTAGATCCATGAACACACAAAGATACATGCACAAAGCACTTTCTATTTTCCCCACAATTTCAGTGTAGTTTAGATTTCAAGTCCCAAAAATGTTAAAGCTCCCTCAGTTACCAAATATCTTCTGCTCATGCTGTAAATTTCTTTTTATGCCAGGCCTACTGGCCATAAAGTGCCTTTAAGGCAGAAGTTAGGACATCAGATAATCTTTTTACAGAGAGGGTACATTGGTCAGAATAGGATCAAAGAGGCAAGGAAGATTTGAAAAATGTTGCAGAATTGCAGCAAAACATTTTACACACGTTTTTCATTGTCCTTAGAATCACTGCAAAATATGTGTTTATAACACACAATCACAAAAATTATGTTGCATAGGTATATAGTTAACAGTGTATTAAAATGTATTTGATTAATGAACACTTAGAAATATTTATAACAAGCCTGTAAAAAAAAGGTCTAGTATCTGCAGAAAACAAAATGTAATTGGGAGAGAACTTCTCTAAAACTAACCAATGAATTCATTACTCAGCTGACTAAGCTCAGCTCAACATGTAGTTCATATTCATAACTAATGTTTTATAACCTTTGCTGGTGTAGATTAAGAGCTCTGCAACACAGAAACATCAGATGATGTAAGGATAGATTCTTAGGACTAATTTATTTACTCTTGATCCAAAAGACAGCATGAGTTATACCAGCACCTTAGCACCAATTCTCTGTAATCAAAATGCAATAGAGATTACTTATAACAGTGCTTCCCAAACCTGAGTAAATTACCCAAAATTGGGTAAAAGTGGGTTTTCTTTGGGTAACAACACATAAACCCATTATCCAATCACAACAGGGACATTTAAATTGACTTAAAGTGTTTTACTTACATGGGTTAAAGATTTCTGATAAGTGGCTTTGGGTAATGAAGGAAAAAGTTTGGGAAGCGCTGACTTATACAAAAGGATTGTATATAAGAAATCATTAGAGATGTTTGTGCAAGCAATCCAAGCTTTGTGCTATAGGAGCAACCAGTTAAGAATCTTGATTTAAAAAAAAAATCTAATTTGCAAAATAGCAATCAATTGGAATCCAAGAATGAACAACACATGTAAACAATATTTGATAAACATTAACTATCAAGTTCAGCCATAAAGCTAACCAGTGAGCATGACTTAGAAGCCAAATTGTCTGAGTTCACAAAACATGCTATGTCAAAATCAAACCAACCACACTACTGTATGCTTATTGTACATACTATAGGTCTCTAGGCCGTACCTTTATATTCCCACATTAGATGAGCAAGCACAAAGGTTAAAAAAGGTGGAAGTTCTAAAGATGGAAGGTTTTTTCAAAAAAATTTTTTTTTTAAAAAAAAGCATTATCAATATGAAACCTGGCATCTACCTATGATGAAGTGTAGATTTGCAGAAAATCTGGATCTTTTTACCATTGGTCAAAGGGAAGCTGGCATTCTTCAAAGGCCTACAGATCAGAGGTAGCTAGGTAGTTTGATGCAGGTATTGTATGTCCATTATTTTGCATTTATTGATTTGTCAATGGATATGAAAATTTAGCCTGTAATTTAAACCTATAGATTTTCTGTATTGGCTCCATGTTATATAGTTAAGTGCTGTATTCAGTTAGATGAAATGTGAATTCAAAATGTGAATGTCAACATAGTAGGAGGGAAAGGCTGTTGGGATTCAGGTAACCTCTGGGTTGGTTCCATAGCCTGATGTCCAAGACTCTTTAGAAGCTGTTTCAACCAAACCTGGACAGAGTTTTTCTTTGGACAATGACTGATTTCAACAGGACTGCTTTTCTCTAAAATCTAAATAGTCATAGGACCCACCCTACTTTACATTGCATTTACATTTTTTAAAAAAACAAAACTTTTTTTTTCTCATGCTAAATAACAGAGAGAAGTGGAGATCCATACTGTAGAACTAAACTCCCTTCACATAGAGCGGGTGTGGGGGGGGGGGCTAAGAGGTTGGAAGGATCAAGAAGACAAAAAGGCAGGCATTATCTTCATATGGATCCTTTCTTTCCTTGTTTGCTGTAGAATATTTTGAAGTTCAGAATGAGACATGCTATTAGCTCTGGTGCTAAAATGAATGGCTAGAAGTAGGATGGATGGATTGCTGGATGGAGAATTAAATATACACATTCAATCTCTTTCCATGTTTCTCCAGCCAGCCTAATTTTATTATGTGACAGTAGATAAGTGACTCAGAAGCAAAACAGAACTGAAGTTAGAAAAATGAACGACTTATCAACAAATTAGAAATGGACATGGTATGAACTGATATGGTAGAAAAGTATCTAACCTATCCTTCCTGTTTTGGTCTTTTTCTGTGTGGCAGAAATATTTTATATGACATTCTACTCAAGCATGTAGATTTCCAACTGTTATGGGTATTTTTTCTTCTTTTTGATCTATTGATAATTTTTAAAAGAAAAAAGAGCAAATGAGCAAGCAAAGAAAAGAAAAATTTTGATTCAAAAATATAATATCAATAACTGGACAAAAGAATTACCACGATTATATACTGAATTCAGTATGATGTTAAGAAATTAACCATAAAAAACAAAGTACATTTAATTATTTTAACTTCAGAAAAGATGTGGATCTCTGAGATAAATGCCATAATTTTCATTAATAAAGAATACAAAAGAAAAATAGCTAAACATATACTAAAATATTGTCTGTCTGTCTGTATCTTTTGGCTTTATTATTTTTACAAATAACTCAAGGCAGTGAACATATCCAACACACCTTCCTTCTATTTTTCCCACAATAACCACCCTGTGAGGTGGGTTGGACTGAGTGTGTGACTGGCTTAAAGTCACCCAGCTGTTTTTCATTGCTAAAGCTGGACCTGAAATCAGTCTCCCACTTTTTAGCCTGGTGCCTTAACCACTTGTACTCTGACTGATTTAATTTTTTGGTATGTTTCTCATTGCAATTCTTTAGTCAGTTTTCTCCCTTCAAAAGCCATATTCTAAATGCTTATTTTTTGCCTTGCTGTGTAATATTTAGTATATGTGGATGCCATTCTAGCTTTAAAGCTCTGTTGTGAATATATGCTACTAATTTTATTGTTAAATTTTTGTTTCCAACATTAAGCTAAGCCTTGGACCACCATACATTTTAAGGTGTCATAAACAGATTTAGCTCCACATCATTTCATTATCCTTCAGAAGACAGGAACCTTGGACAGACACTAAGGTCAGGTCCATTTTTCCTGGGCTTTAAACTTAATTAAGGATATTAGGGTTAAACTAGAAAATAATCTAATACCTTAACCAAATCTGAGATCAATTCATATAATGCTTTAAGCAGAGAGCATACCCTGTTAATACAGGAATTCAGTCTCTTATTGCCTTGCTCCTGTGACCTAGGAAGAACCGGTTTTTGCTTTTTAGTCTCCATCCCATGTTTAGTTAGTACTTTGAAGGCAATTTTTGATACAGTAATAACATAATAAGGATATTCAAAGTTCGAAGAGAAAAATGGGTGTTTGCACTGTAGACCAGGGGTGTTAAGTACAGTGGGAACGTGCCTCCCATGCAATTGCCATTATTTTCAGCCCATGAGTGAAACTACATTGTTCTTAGTCCAATATTTTTGTGATTAAGCTAGCACAATCCACATCAGTATATTCAGGTGAGTAAAATCTGAATTTTTAGATTTTGGTTCAGTTAAAAAAGCCCTCACACCTTTTGTTCTAGTTAGTGTCTCCTCTCCTGACCCTGGCCACTTTCCTTTTCTGCCACTTGTTTTCCTCTTTCTAGTATGGCACAGCTATCAGCTACCATTTTATGAATGGATACTAACAGGTCCCAATACCCCAAAATTTGGCTATTGGGAAAGTTAGCTCTCTTGCTTTACAACAATGGTCTCCCAGCTTGTGTTGATGATAGATCTCTTTCAAAACTCATTTTAAATTACAAAGAGCACCATTGGCTACTTTACTCCTGCATTTTGCTAGTTATGATTCGGAGGTTCTCTGACAGCTACAAAATAGAGGGGGCAATGCTGCCCATATCCATCCTTTTCTTCTGTAGCTTTAAAAAAATCCTGCATACAATCATCGTTATTATTATTTAACTGGACATAATCTAGATGTGTGGACTAACTCTCAGAATTACCACCAATGGCCATGTTGATTAGGAAATTCTGAGAATTTCAGATCTGAAGAGGATCCTGGTTAGAGAAAGCTGAGCTTGAAATCAATGGACAGTACTAAGAAACCTCATAGAGAAGCTTTAGAATCTCAACTTGATTGGCTTTGGACCCAATACTGCTTCACTCTGTAAAAAAATACAGGTTACTTGTCCATTTGTATAGTGTCCTGCTATTAATTAAAACATTCTAACACAAAATGAACACATAGGGAGCCAATTTTATTTTTGTCAGATCTCAAATTAGCAATGGAAGTCAGACTGATAAAGCTTTTTTAAGAATTTGAGTAATGCACTACTTTATTGATGTATCAGTCACATTAAACTTTGGAAAAATAATTACTTTGATGTCCTGTGGACTGAACTAAATTTGGATCCTCTTTAACAGTGCAGTGTGGAGTGCCAAGCATGCACACATATTTAGATATCATTCTAAACTGCTTTGGCTGAGTTTGTCATGTGAACCTAGCCATCACGGTAATAACTTATGGTTTAATGTCATAAATTATTCAACTTACGGCTTCAACAAAACTACCTATGAGTGGCATAACCTGAGGGCAAAGATAAAGATCAGCCTAGAATCTACATAGCCACAAACTAAATCTAACCTCCCTTGAATTCTCTTGACCCTTAGCAGGTGCTAATCACTCGTGAATTCATATGATAGGCATTAGTAATAAATCAGTTTAATTGGACTTTCATATGTGGACCTGATCTTTTTCTTCTGATACAACTCATGGTTTAGCATCCTATGATCCCAGCCATATGGTGATGATTCATGTTGCACTTCTGGTTGGAAATTGCCATGACTCTAATTTGAAAAAATGATAATTTGCACTATAGAGTTCAAGACCCAAGAATTAAATTTCAAACTTGGTCCAGATGTAATCATAACTCAAACACATTTCCTGAAAATATTGTTTTCAGTGGGTTTATTCACAAGAATGTTAAGTATGGATGATCAAATGAGCAGTTTTACTTGAAAGGAACAATGGATTTTTAAATATATATATATATATTCACGGGACACACCTTAACAAATAAAAACTCTTTGTAATCTCAATCACTACCCCTTTCACACAAACTGGTATTTAAAAATCTTGCCTAACTTCTCACTCCCTATCAGGCTAAAGCAGAACTTCCAAGTCTGGTCATGCATATTGTCCTTTAATACTTAAAATGCTCACATTAACTACTTGCTTCATACTAATTCCTGCAGTGATATTGGTGTCAAATGTGGGCAAATTTCCAAAGAATTTTGTTTTACAAAAGGTTAAACAAAAAACTCTTTCAAAGATGCCTTCCTTCCACCTCTAAAACAGAAGCAGTCATGTTTGATTTGCTCACTGCTGAGGCCTTCTCCAACAGTTTCAAGAAGTTTTTCTGAGCCAGAAAGTGATGGCTCATTTGGTTTGCATCATTTTGGTACTTTTGGGATCTGTGCACAAAAACCTGCAATCAAAGCAAATTGTAGCAATCTCACATCTCTATGCACTCATATAATCTTTAAAATGCACCATGAGAATGGGGGAATGAATTTGAAATTTTACAAGAAGCAGGCTGCATAGGAATAAAAATTCATGAAGTTGTAAAGAAGTTGAAAACATTAACATCACAAAATGACTGCAGGCTGCCAGAGGTAATAGGCCCAATGACAGTGGTTTATTTTTTTAAACTAAGCTATAAATTATCTGGTGAAAGGAAATATTACTTTTTAAAAATAAAGCTGAATTGCATAATTTTTCATGATGTCCTCATGCTTGGGTTATTCAATATACCCCTTTTAACTAGTTTGGAAGTAAATTGTTGAATATAAATTTTGGATTTTTTAATGCAATATTGTAAGTGCTATGCTGTTACAACAGATTCTATAGTTTGACAAACAGGATGTATTTTTTCCTTAATGCTATCTTACATTTTGAGAATGTATCACAGTATGAACAAGGAAACTTCCCTAAATTAGTTTGACTTTTTTTAACATTTAGCTGTGCTTAGTTTCTAATTTAATTCTTGAACTAATTTAATGTTATTTTTAAATACAGTAGTACCTCAGCACTTGTCCAGGATTTGTTCCCGGAGGAGTGACAAGTACTAAAAATGAATACTGAGCAAACCATGTGACTTACCACATGACACTTTATTTCGGCTGGAAGGAGAAGCGAGTCATGAAGCAGCTAATGCCAGCAAGTTCTACCTTGTGCGTTGAGTACCAGGGGAAAGATGAGTACCGGGACAAAGTTTTTGCTTCAAAATGCATCGAGTATGGAATTTGACAAATTTTCAAGCAGTTGAATACCAAGGTACCACTGTATTTTTGTCCTTTTATTGTAAGTTGCCCAGAGTCGCTTTGAATAATGAAATGGGCAGCATATAAATTTAATAAATAAGGAACAACTATTCCTTATTTTATTCCATAAAATAATTCTATTTATAATCTGAGTAGCTGCAAAAAGAAAGTTGAATTTAGGTATTCTGGAGGACCCTTTTGAGAGCTAGTGACACAGTGGTTTGTATCAAGATCCTCAAGATATAGAAGGTTTCAGTCCATTTGTGTATTAGCTTGCAAATCTTCCCTGCCAGGTTATGAAACCTTGTGACTACATGATTTTAATAGTTTGGTACCGGTGGTAATTTGGATATGTTTTTTTAATTGAATATCACTTTGGAAACTTGCTGAGAAAATAATTTATGTTCCAGGTGGTCACAAATTACAGAACACAGAACAGCTAAATTTAAATACCTCCCAAGGATAGTTTTTCTTTTTCTCCTGCCAACACTCTTTATTAAATAGCAACACATCTGGAAATTCACATCTTTGAAAGTCTCTGACACTATAGAATTCCAAAGTAGGCATATGGTTATACCTCACAGATGTTGAGACAGATTAAACATGTGACTTATGAGTCAGATGCATTCCATAATAAGCTCAACATATAATTGTCTTCAGAATAAGGAGGATTTTAGAGGACATGCAAAATCCCGTCCAAGATTACCTGGAATTCCTATTTCACTAGGAACAAATAAATTCTGGCTAACAGCCACACTTCAGAAAGTGAGGGCAAAACATGTAACATTTGAAATTATATACAAGTAATATTTCTCTGTATATTTACCGTTTTCTCTTTATACTCTCTCAACAATTTCAATTTGTTGGCAAATTGTGGACGGACTATAAGAGCATCCCCCTGATTCCAAGAACTTTAAACTTTCTACCCAAGCTTAAGTAAGTCACATAGCAAGGTCCACAATGGCATGCTCCAAAATACATTATATTAATTCTAAAGCTTCTCAGAGATGCCACGTACCTTCCTCCAAATGTAGGAACAATTTCTTCATGTTTAAGTGTACAAATTCGATGTGGTAATTAAGAGACATAATTCATGAAATAATACGCATTAATCAGAGACCTCCTTGAAGCAGAGGTACAGGGTACTCTCCCCCTTCCTCAAATACATAGTGAATAAACATAGGTTGATGCATAAGCTCAGGCAAAAATTAAAAATAGAAGTTTGCTTCAGCATAGATCTTCACCATTTTCAGAAGTACTAAATGCCGAGGGGGAAAAAAAGTAAGACACACGTTTTTGGTTTCCACTACTAACTCAGTGTACTTTATTTGCCTACAGCCTACAGCTGGATAGCCAACACTGGACAGAGGTCAGTAGCACTGAGGAATGATAAGATCTTCCCTTCACACACCCCTTTCCCCAGTTTAGGAATGGCTTTCGTTTTGGAGCATCTTTCAAAGAAAACTCCATCGCAAAGAAAAAAAGGCATTAAGAAAAAGGTTGACCCAGGTTCATAAAAGCCCCTCTTTCAGACTCATGCTGGAATTTCCTTCTTACCCACCTAGTCCTTATCTTTTGTTTTTGTTTTGTACACTGGTTCAAGAAATTGGCACTTGGGGCTACAATTTTGAACCTGGCACTGAAAGGCACACATCAGATACCCTGTATAAGAAACTGGCTTGTTTGCTTTCCATTGAGGATGGGCAACCAAAGAGAATCCCAAGATGAGCCTGAGAAAGTACAGAGACAAAAAAGGGAAGTGAGGGTTTAAAAAAAAAAAAAGTTTAATGCTTCTTGAAAGGATTAGATTCCCTATTTTACAAGGCAAACATGAAAAGCACCCATCTTTTAAAAGCCCCTAAGCATCAATAGCTGCATAGTTAGAAGCTGGTGTGTCTCATTCCCTCTGCTTTTAGGAATCCTTAATATCTAGAACATTTGTCTCTGCTCATTTGTTATAAGCAACAGAATTTTTTTAAATATATGAAACTATAAGTTTTTAACAGATATAGTATAGATAATAGCATACAGCTGCCCAACTGCTTTGGGGGGGGGGGAAGAGGATTTCCTGCTACTGGAAAGAGTAATAGAAAAAATAGTACTGGGGAATGTTTGACACCATTTTATTAATCTTCAACTGCAGTGGAAAAATATAACCTTTTACAAGTGCCATCCTGTGTAAGCTCAAGTCAGTATATATATATGTATATATATATATATATATATTTATATAAATTTTTCCTTTTTTGAAGTGCAGCAAGACTAACCCCATATCAGAACCAAATAAAGAGAACGAATAGGCCAAGCAGTTTCCAAATTGTACTTTTATCTTTTTTTCTTCTTTGTTTGAACATTGAATGTCAATCTCATTTTTGCAATCCAAAATATTTTCTGAAAGGTTTCTTGTTTGTTTAGGCTTTTTAAAAATTCTTTGGCACAATTACGTGTGGTTCGGGCTATTTTGCTCACACCGAAAGGGTTTTTGTCCCTTTTGGTTATTTTTATTATTATCAATTTAAGCAAAGTTACGTTTTGTTTCAAAGCTTCACATCCCATTTGGAAAAACTGGATCCTAATCTCTCCACTAACATGTGAGTCTTCTGGACACTCTACCCGCCTCCCACCCCACCCAACCCCGGGTTTCTACATTCACAGTTGAACAAAATTCAGGAAGGAAAGGCGCTTTTTAATAAAACAAGATTGTGAAAAAAGTGTCACGACGGGAGCTTTGAACATCCCAGCTAAAATTCCCTGAAGAAGCCCTACACAGGGCAACTTCTCTTCCCCCTCCCCCCTCCAAATCTCTTACTTTTCTGCCACTTCAAGTAGACTGAACTTGTTAGTTTATGAAATGCAACTGCTAATCTCTTCAGTGTTTCTTTTGGGAAAGATTAACTGCAATTGAGAATGTAGATACTGCCTCATTCACACACACTCACTCTTGAAATAAAATCCTTCACCCTTCCTATTTTTCTCGTGCACCGACAGTGTTGTGTGGCAAAAACTCTCCTCCCTCCCAAAAAAGGTTAAAAGGTCATGGGTTGGGGACCCCACCTTCTCTCTAGCAACGAAAGCCAGACCTTATTATATGAGTACTCAAATTGAACCTGAAGCTAGCTTTTCTCTCTCTCAGACTAAGTAATCTTCCTCTTCACTGGCCAAAAGACACAGAATTAGTCCTTGTCTCTTGTCAGAAGAGACTGCACTGAAGTATTGAACTCAATCATTTTCTACTTCCTGGAGGCAAGCGATGACAAGGTTTTGTTGCTACGCAAGTCAGTGATTAGCTCCATTAACAGCGGTTCTGCCATTGCCGTGGCTGGATTTTCACCGTGGTGTGTTTAAGCCTCTCACTCACTCATCCTCTCATTCCCAAACACTCAGCATCCGTGCACACTCCTCACTTCGGGTTGGGTTTTTTTCCTCAATAGATTGGAGAATTCCAGTGGGGGTCTCAGGTGTCATCCCAATGGTAACAAATCTGTAAGTGAAGAAAAATAAGGAGACAATGTAGTGTAATATAAAGAGACACTTGCATTTTCTTCAGTAGCATAAAATTGCTTTATCACTACAGTTTTCTGTCCCCATTAGAAAACTTTTCCACTTTAATTTGTCATTTTACACTGCATAATATTTCTTGTAAATTTTAAAGGTCTTCAAAAAATAAGAAAAGAATTTTTAACAGGAGCACATTGAAGACAAAGGCCATGGAGATGACAATCCAAATGCTACTTCCTGCACCATTTGGAAGCTTCTTCAGTGGAAATTGGAAACATATCTGTGCCTTACATTAGTTCTCTGAACTTCTAAAGCAGGGGTGTCAAACTCAATTTCATTGAGGGCCGCATCAGCATTGCGGTTGTCCTCAGGGGGCTGGGTAGGTGTGGCCAGGGTGGGTGCGACCTACTGGGTGGGCGTGGTTGAAGTGGTTGTGGCCTACTGGGTGGGCATGGCCAGCTCTACATCGTTTGCGTGGGGGCCTGGGCAGGAATGGGACAGATCTGAGGGTCTCTGGCAGAAGGGGGTGGGACCAGGGCAAGTGCCAAGGCATGGTCCACTGGAAGAGCCTGCTGAAACCCCTCCCCCGGAGCCCATCAAGCCGGATATGTGAAGTAGGCGAGGGCCATTTGCTGGCCACTTCCAGGCGATGGTGCATTTCTTCATTCCTCACAAAGGGTGACACCTCTCCAGCACGCGCCCAGGGGGCGGGGCCAACGCGGCAGGGGCCGGTCCCTTGCTGTTTCCAGATGGCCTTGTGGAGCTAAGACTGAATGCCTTTCAGCATAGATGGCCACCACAAAATTGTACATTGGCTCCCAGGCAGCCTGGGCTGGGGCCAAGGCAGCGGGAGCCATTCCCTCACTGTTTCCAGGATGGCTTCGTGGGCCACATGAAACCACGTCGCGGGCCGCATACGGCCCCCGGGCCTTGTGTTTGACATGTCTGTTCTAAAGCAAGCTTATAGGAACAGCTCAGCTTGTTTTAAAAAAGTTGGAGCCTTCTCACCAAGCTTGATTCTTTAGTTTTCTCAACTCTTTAGTGGCCCAGGTAGAAAGAGTTTTTGTTTTGTTCGTCTTTGATCTCCTTCCTTCAGTTAGTAGTTCATGTATCATGGGCCTAGCTTCTACCATCTTGAGGACATCTTTCCCAAATGCTGTGCACAAATCCCTGTGAAAAGCAAATAAGAGAAATCTCCCAGTATGTGTTGTGGCTAGTTCAAAGTTTCTTAACTCTTTCAAATCACACATGCCGCATATCCCCCCCCCGGGAAGTTGCATGATCACATTTCAGATATTTGGCAACCAGCTCACATTTACAAGTAGTTGCTGCAACCTGCGGACCACAATTTGCTAGGTTTTTTTGCCATTTTCTAGTAGAAAATGCCTATTGGGTATGTTGGATTTGCTTAATGGCCATGCAGTTTGCTTAACAACTGCAGAGACTTGCTTTATGACCATGTAAAAACAATAGTAAAACAGTATCTGGTCAATGGTGCCTCAACCTATGACCAAAGTTCTGGATCCAATGTGATCATAAATCAAAGATGATTTACATCCACAAAGTGAATTACTGCAATGTACTTTATTTGGGGCTGCCCTTGAAGACCCTCTTGAAGTTGCAATTGGTCCAGAATGCTGCAGTGTATGCCCAGTTTCCTCCTGTGCTGCCAGTGTAATGATATGTGGGAATGACCTTGGAAGAATGGGCAGAGACCCAGATAAGGGAATGATCAGAAAGAAAGGCATAGCCTGCAGCTAAATAGTAGGCAGGGCAAGAGGTTCAGAAGTAAGGCTCCTCCCTAGTTTCTTGGATTGTAAAGGAGATTGGGGTGGTGGTAGGGAATGTACTTTCAGATTCTGTCAATGTAGTTTTACAATGATGTAGCTCATCTGCTTTTTTCCCTACTGGTTTGTCCTGCAAGGCCAATAGCCAGCTATATTGGCTTCTGGGTGGAATTCAAGGTGCTGATTATCACCTCCTGGCATAGGGCTGGGTTATTTGAGAGACTGCTCATCCCAGTGGGCTCGATAGGAAGAACTCACTCTGGCTCCCCTCAATTAAATAATGCAATCTAATGGACCTAGGATACAGGCCTTTTCTGTTGTAGCACATGAACTCTAAATAACCCTCCTTCCCCAAGATTAGATTTGGTGTAACCTTGCCAGCCTTTTGCAAAGCACTGAAAAGCTGGATGTGTTCCTAAGCATGAGGGTGGGAAGCTAGGTGACTGGGGCACTGCCATTGTAGATTCTATATTTCAATGATATTGTTTTTATTGGTTTCATATGCTGTGAGCCACCAGAGTTGCATCCGTGATATGTGCAGGCATATAAATTAATTAAATAAATAAGTACAGGTTCTTGATTGGTTCTTGTTCAGTGACCATTCAAACTTGCAATAGCACTTAATGAGTGATAGATACTACCAGTCCTCAAAATTCTGGCTGTCACAGTGCCCCATGATACTGTGATCATGACCTGGGTGCTCAACAATAGCTTGGATTTCCAAACATCACAACATCCTGCAGTAATGTCGATAAGATTTACTACCTTCCCTGTTGGCTTCCCAGAAGCAAAGTCAATAGGGAAGCTGGCAGGAAGTTGGAAGTCATGGTCACATTAAGTCCTTACTTAATAACCCATGGTGATTCACTAAATGACTAGTGATTTGTTTAACGAGTGACTGCCAGAACTACTGTTGCTAAGCAGCAGTCACATGTCTCACTTTACAACTGGATCACTTAATCACAAATTCCAGTCCCATTTATTATTAAGCAATGAAAAAAAGAATTTAAAAATAGGGTGGTAGCTATTTAATAGGTTTAAATATTTAATAGTGAGCCAAGATGAAACAATTTTAGAAGTTTTATAAGGTTAACAAAAGCTTGTCTTCATAAGAGGCAAGACAGATTCATTGTGAGACAGTACATAGTAAATCTTCAGCACTTACCCTATCAGTCCTGCTGCACAGGCTACAACTCCATCACTATGATCTTCATCTGCAGCAATATGGTCAATGAAAGACAAGATGAATTCTACTCTAGGCTGCACCAGCATCACATCCGCTGAAAAGGAAGCATAATTTAGTTTTATAGGCTTACATTATGGGTTTATTTCTTCATTTCTTCCTATCAGTATCAACAATTCTGGAAGGTTTACCTTAAAACTGTGTTCAATCATAGACCTCATTTGTATTAGAAGCATCCTACAAAGATTATATTCTTTTCTCTGACATTGCTTTTATACCTTCCTTCTATCTATCTTAAAATTGTTTTTAGTGCTCATATAAAAATTGATACATATCTTACACAAGAAATAATTGAGAGAAGGGAGATATAGCTTTGTGACTGAAAACTTAAGCTTCTAATCACATTGAATGGTTTCACTAACGCTTATTAGTTAGAACAGATGAGATTCATATATTTGTGAGAGTATAGGAATAAAGCACTGGAGTTTGCTTAGAAAACATGGTCCCTTTGCCTCTAACATTATCTATTTCACATTCACCACTCCTTATTCTATGGCAATTCAGTTGAGTTTAGCGCAAGTTAATAGTTGAGGAAAAGAACCCTTTAAATTTTTAAAACCTGACATATATCCTAATCTTCTAAAACTAACCTCCTAAAATTGTATATTATATGCCATTTTAAAGCAAATTGAAGGGAAAGAGAAAAAAATTCAAAGAAGTTAACCTCTCCAAATCTGGAAACTCTTGTTCACCCCCATACCATCTCATTTATTATTCTGAAAACCTGATGATTTCTTAGAATGGGCTGGGTACAAATCAAACTATTTCTAAAATGTATTCTTAAATAGGAAACATTACAGGATGAACTTAGGCAAAGGTTCTAAATGAACCCTAAACTGAAAGCAGCATCTGTTTATGTATCTGTTTCATTTTGTTGTTGTTGTTTATTTTAAAAAAATATAGCTGCAAAGAAAGGCCATCTGGTAACTTGGGCAGGGCTGTAAAAATATGCCATTTAAGTTAAACTCCACCAAAATACCCTGAAACCTCATACAAGAAGCAATAAACAATACAACCTTGTTTTCTAAGGTAATAGCCCCAATCTTAAAACAAGGCAAATTAGAAGGCTTGCATTGACAATTTCCCATTATTATTAAGAGGAGTAAACATTGGCAGAAATTGAACCTCATGCACAGAGGTTCATAATTGCGGTACTCAAGGAAATTAAAAAGAAAAGGACTTACGATGTACATTCTCTTGATCTCCTTTCAGACCTTGAATGATGCCTGTATATGCTTCCAGACAGGTCTCTCGCAATTCATTCAGGTAGTCTACCATGTCATAATCAGACTAAGAACAAAGATAAAATGGAGTTATTTGGGATTACTGTCCTACCACTGCCTGTCCATCCATCTATCTCAAACATATAGGACCCAAAGATTTCCCAAAAGGTGCTTTTTTCCCTTCCCTGAAAAGAGGGGGAGGGATAACTATCTTCAGCTTATAACACAGTACTTTCAGTAACCCTAAGAAGGTTCCACACCCATTTATATTGATTCAAATGACTCTGTGGATACAGATAAACCCCCAAGTGGCCTCAACAACTCTCTGGGTATATGACCGGATGACTGCAAAGAATATAAATCCTTCCATTCCCCATTCAGTTAGGTAGAACTGAATAAGTTTCTTGGATGAGAAGTGAAACATTTTCAAAGGAAAAAAGCCCAAGAAAGTCCAATTGCCTTTTGAATAAAAAGGGGGAAAAAGCACCTTTGGGACAACCATGACCTAGATGATTGAAAATTTCCATAGACATTTGATCCAAAAGATTGTTTACCTTATCAACATGGGCTTGAGAAGCTTGCTGTAGAGTATTCAATACAACTTCTAAGTATTTTTTAAATTCTCCTCCAATTGCAAGAGCAATGTCTCCAAATACTGAGAGAATTTGTGGCTTAACAGACCGATGTACATTTTCATTCTGTAAAGACAAACTGTAATTTTATTCACAGCCAACAGTTTAGCTTTTAGAAATTACATTGTTAAGTTGGATACTTATATTCTATCAGATACTGCCCCCAAGGTGGTGCTGAGGGCTTTTCCCATTTTGTATTAACAAAACTGAAAAGTACTTCAGTTCTCAGCATATTTCTTATTAATTCAATGGGCTTTAATCATCATATACAGATAGGAGTGTACCCCCAAGTCTCAGCAACCCAGTATTAATCCATCACCAGATTTGCTGCTCATTAAAAATTAGCCAACTTAATTAATTTGGTGAGCCAGAGATGAAAATACATTTTAAAAAATGCAGGTGTTGCATATTTCCATATTTATAATTTAAATGAGAAAATAAAGACTCATTGGAAGATCTTAATAGAAATTATGACATTTTAATAATTTTCATAATCTTCTATTTATATTGCTTGTTTTTTCTTCTTCCTTTGTCAGAAACAAGCCATAACATCAAATCAATGTTTATACTGTTAGGATTTTTTTTCACATTTCTTTCAATAATAGATGTGAAATTTTTTTTTTCTTTTGTTTTTAGACCATCAATTTACTCACCCCCAAGTTTTCTAAAAGAAGTTGCATAACCTCATCACAAAAGGGCAGAATGTTGGATTGCAAAGCCCGGCAAAGGTCACCCACTAGGCCTACTGCAGCTAAACAGACCTGCAAAAAAAATATATACCCACCACTTTCATAAGTCACTTTTCACCTCACCTCAGGCACCAATCATTATTTCCTTGCGCTATTACAATACTAAATAAAGCCTGCAAGACAATTCCTCAACTGTGGCAGCATGTTTAAAAAATGCTTCAATATATATATATTACAGATATATATATAGTCAGCTTGCCATTGCTAACTCTATTCTCCAATTTTGGTCTTCCAATTTTGTATGATTGGCACAAGTTTTTCTTTTCCAACTTGGTGTGCAAATTTTATATTAATTTCCCCTTAAATTGTAGTAAATTTTAATGGTTTTTCCTGCATCTTTTCCCACTTTTGTACTATAATTACTATCTTGAAAAACAACTTGCTGAAATAAAAGGTGTTTGACCAAGGTGAGTAGTAAAGTCATACTCTTTCTTTTAGAAGATTCCATATTTTTAACTAATGTTGTCTTAATGTTATTTCAAATTCTTTTCATGAGACAGCTTTCAAATAATGTAATTTAAAATGATAAAATGCAAGCCTGCTTCTTTCGTTTGAATCTTGCAAAAGTTTGAATATTTTGGTTTTCTTCCACTCCATGTAAATCTTTTAATTATTCTTTGCCAACTCTGAAAGTTTTTGTCTTAAGAGTACAATTAACAGTATTTGGAATAAGTTCATCTTGATTAGTATATTCATTTTTACAGTTCTGATAAGCCCTAGCCAAGAAAGTTTTAGGTTTTCCCACCTATCAAGCTATTGTTTTATTTCCATGATTTATTATAGTTCTGAAATACTGCACCCTGTCAAATAGAATCCAAAATATTTCACTGGAATTTTTTTTTGTTATTTCATAGCCAGACATTATATCACATGGTCATCTTCCCTCTTCGGTTAAACATGTTGTTATCATCTTTCTTTCTTATTTCCTATCCAGAGAATTATCTAAAGTTTTTAGATCTCTTTGGAGCTCCTAAGTTCTATGCTTGAATAGTTAATACTACATTGTCTGCATAAAATTTCATTGTATTCCTCTCCCTGAATTTTGATCCCAAATATTTGTTTATCTTTCCAAATTGTATCTGCAAAAACAAATAATGGAGAAAGTATGCACGTTTGTCTTGTACCTTTATTTATTGGGAAACTTGTGGAGTGTTCCATTTGCTATAATCTGTCATCAATAAATACTCCCCATCCAAATTTTAAATTCTAGTGTATTTGTTTTATTTAAAAATGGTTGTAAGGACACTCCAAATTTATCAAAACCTTCTTCAGCATCTAGGAACATTACTGCTGCCTTCCTATTTTTAGTTGTTGAAATTGATTCTTTGAGCTCTTAAACTGTTATTGGTTTCCTTAATGTCAATCCATGTTATTCAGTTATTTTTTTAAATTTGAATCTCCAATATATGTTCAAGCCTTCTTTGTCAATACTATATTTAGAATATAATTTCTTATAAGAATTGTGCAAGTTTTGTGATTTCTGATCTCTTGTATAACAAGTAATTCCCTTATTTTCTGATTTGTTGCAAACCTTGTAAGAAGCTCCTTCGTGTAAGCTTCTTTGGCTCTCATATGGTTATCTCTGATAGCCACAAAATCATATTTATTTTTCAAAAGTAATTCTTTTTTGCATGTTAGTAATATATTTCTAACTGTAACAGCTGTCATTCATCCTCCATTTAAAAGGATCACGGTCCATCTATGAGAATCTCTACTTCCTTGAGAGATGGTTTAAGATCTTTAGATATCCAATAGTCAATTCTTGGAAATGTTTGATGACTTGCTGAAAATAACACATAGTCTCTTGCTTTTGGATTTTGTAGTTGATCTGCTTTGTAGCTAATCTGTTTTTAATTTTGATATATATTTTGTATTGGCTTGCACTGTTTGCCATATTCATAATTACATTTTTTAATTTCAATTTTTTACTACAATTTATACTTCATTTTCTCCTTCATGGATTACTGCCTTGTCAAGGCGAAGGGGCTTGCGTAATTCAATGAAGCTATGAGCTATGCCGTGCAGGGCCACCCAAGACGGACAGGTCATAGCAGAGAGTTCTGACAAAATGTGATCCCGTGGAGAAGGAAATGGCAACCCACTCCAGTATCTTTGCCATGAAAACCCCATGGACAGTACTAAAAGGCAAAAAGATATGACGCTGGAAGATGAGTCCCTCAGGTCGGAAGGTGTCCAATATGCTACTGGGGAAGAGCAGAGGGCTAGTACTAGTAGCGCCAGAAAGAGTGAAGCAACTGGGCCAAAGCTGAAAGGACGCTCAGCTGTGGATGCATCTGGTGGTGAAAGGAAAGTCTGATACTGTAAAGATTTTTTCTCCATAGGAACCTGGAATGTAAGATCCATGAATCAAGGCAAACTGGACGTGGACAAACAAGAGATGACAAGACTGAATATCGACATCTTAGGAATCAGCGAACTAAAATGGACAGGAATGGGTGGATTTAATTCAGAGGACCATCAGGTATACTACTGCGGGCAAGAATTCCTCAGAAGAAATGGAGTAGCCTTCATAGTCAATAAAAAAGTAGGAAAAGCAATACTGGGATACAATCCCCAAAATGACAGAATGATCTCAGTGCGAATCCAAGGCAAACCATTCAATATCACAGTAGTCCAAGTCTATGCCCCAACCACTGGTGCTAAAGAGGATGAAATTGACCGGTTCTATGAAGCCCTACAGCACCTTATAGAATCAACACCAAGAAATGATGTCCGTATCATCATGGGGGATTGGAATGCTAAAGTAGGAAGCCAAAAGATAACCGGAACAACAGGCAAGTTTGGCCTTGGAGTACAAAATGAAGCAGGGCACAGGCTGATAGAATTTTGTCAAGAGAATACAATGGTCATAGCAAACACTCTTTTCCAACAACCCAAGAGACGTCTCTACACATGGACATCACCAGACGGTCAACACAGAAATCAGACTGACCATGTGCTCTGCAGCCAAAGATGGAGAAGCTCTATACAGTCAGTAAAAACAAGACCAGGAGCTGACTGTGGCTCAGATCATGAGCTTCTCGTTGCAAAATTTAGGCTTAAATTGAAGAAAGTAGGGAAAAGCACTAGGCCACTCAGGTATGAACTAAATCATATCCCTGATGAATATACAGTAGAGGTGACAAATAGATTTAAGGAATTAGATCTGATAGACGAGTGCTGAAGAACTATGGACGGAGGTTCCGCAACATTGTACAAGAGGTAGCAACTAAAACCATCCCAAAGAAAAAGAAATGCAAGAAAGCAAAATGGCTGTCTGAGGAAGCTTTGCAAATAGCTGAGGAAAGAAGGGAAGCGAAAGGCAAGGGAGAAAGAGAAAGATACACCCAATTGAATGCAGAATTCCAGAGAATAGCTAGAAGAGATAAGAATGCCCTCTTAAATGAACAGTGCAAAGAAATAGAAGAAAACAATAGAATAGGGAGAACCAGAAATCTCTTCAAGAAAATTGGAGATATGAAGGGAATGTTCATGCAAAGATGGGCATGATAAAGGACCAAAATGGCAGGGACCTAACAGAGGCAGAAGAGATTAAGAAGAGGTGGCAAAATTACACAGAAGAACTATACAAGAACGAGCTTAGCATCCCTGATAACTACGATGGGGTGGTCACTGACCTCGAGCCAGACATCCTAGAATGTGAAGTGAAATGGGCCTTAGGGTAGCTGAGCAACAACAAAGCTAGTGGAGGTGACAGTATTCCAGCTGAGCTATTCAAAATCTTAAAAGACAATGCAGTAAAAGTGCTACACTCAATTTGCCAGCAAATCTGGAAAACTCAACAGTGGCCACAGGATTGAAAAAGGTCAGTTTACATTCCAATTCCAAAGAAAGGCAATGCCAAAGAATGTTCAAACTATTGCACCATTACACTCATTTCACATGCTAGTAAAGTTATGCTTAAAATCCTACAAGCTAGACTCCAGCAGTATGTGGATCGAGAACTTCCAGAAGTACAGGCAGGATTTTGAAGAGGCAGAGGAACTAGAGATCAAATTGCCAACATACGCTGGATCATGGAGAAAGCTAGGGAGTTCCAGAAAAACATCTATTTCTGCTTCATTGACTATGCTAAAGCCTTTGATTGTGTGGATCACAACAAATTATGGCAAGTTCTTAAAGAGATGGGAGTACCAGACCATCTTATTTGTCTCTTGAGAAACCTATATGCGGGTCAAGAAGCAACAGTGAGAACTGGACACGGAACCACTGATTGGTTCAAAATTGGGAAAGAAGTCTGGCAAGGCTGTATTCTGTCGCCCTGCCTATTTAACTTATATGCAGAGCACATCATGAAAAAGGCAGGGCTAGATGAATCAAAAGTTGGAATTAAGATTGCCGGGAGAAATATCAACAACCTAAGATATGCAGATGATACCACTCTAATGGCAGAAAGTGAAGAGGAACTAAAGAGCCTCTTGATGCGGGTGAAGAAGGAGAGTGCAAAAGTTGGCTTGAAACTCAACATTAAGAAAACCAAGATCATGGCATCCGGCCCTCTCAATTCCTGGCAAATAGATGTGGAAGAAATGGAGGTAGTGACAGATTTTATCTTCCTGGGCTCCAAGATCACCACAGATGGGGACTGCAGCCAGGAAATTAAAAGACGCTTGCTCCTGGGGAGGAAAGCTATGGCAAATTTAGACAGCATACTAAAAAGCAGACATATCACCCTGCCAACAAAAGTACGTATAGTCAAGGACATGGTTTTCCCAGTTGCAATGCATGGCTGTGAAAGTTGGACCATAAGAAAGGCTGAGCGCCAAAGAATTGAGGCCTTTGAACTATAGTGCTGGAGAAGACTCCTGCGAGTCCCTTGGACTGCAAGGCGATCAAACCGGTCAGTCCTAGAGGAGATCAACCCTGACTGCTCTTTAGAAGGCCAGATCCTGAAGTTGAAACTAAAGTACTTTGGCCACCTAATGAGAAGGAAGGACTCACTGGAGAAGAGCCTAATGCTGGGAAAGATTAAGGGCAATAGAAGAAGGGGACGACAGAGAATGAGGTGGCTGGATGGAGTCACTGAAGCAGTAGGCGTGAGCTTAAATGGACTCCAGAAGATGGTAGAGGACAGGAATGCCTGGAGGAACGTTGTCCATGGGGTCGCGATGGGTCGGACACGACTTCACAACTAACAACAACACCACTTCATTTTATTTAGTGTTTTCTCTTTTGATAGTTGGAATTTTTTATTTAATATTTTCATTTGTGATGCAAATTTCTTCAACATTTGGTTAAGGATTGTCTCCTGATTTTATTTCCTCCTCTCCTCTCCCCTCTTCTTTTTCTCTCTTGACATCAAGGTTTTCCCACTTTTTAAATATAAGTTATGAAAATCTTTTCCAACACAATTTCCTATTATTGTTTTGCTGTAATCAAACAATTTATTGTATTCAATTTATTCTAAATAATAGGTAATCAATAGGATGATTATTGTTTCTAACAAATTATCCCACACCAACATTTTTCCACTTGCTTAATCCCATTAAGTTCTCTTTTCTTTAGCTGCTTTAAAATCTACAAAGAAACCATTCAGGGTATGTTTCCTCTGTCTCCTTCAGATTTTATAAAATTATATAAACTGACTCCATGGTTAAATTATATCCTTTAGTACCATTTAAAAGGCTGTATGGTGTTTGACTCATAGCTTCTTGTTAACTATTAAAATGCAGAGCAATTAGTAGTGTGTATGTGTGTGTGGAAACTACTTTGTTTATACTCACAAAGAAACATTACTTTTTTTATGCCTTTGAATCAATGTTGACTCCTGGCAACTGCCTAGACCAGGGCTTTTCAACCTTTTCACCCATTGTACCACTTTTAGGATATGGCAATATCCGAGTACCACCAGTCACCTAACAAGGTGTCAAAAACTTGATGACGCCCCCAAAAAAGGAAAAAAGTGATAAAGTACAGGTAGTCCTCGACTTACAACAGTTCGCTTAGTGAACTGTTCTCTGTACTCTTTCTAGAGTCTCAACGTCTTTTTTACATCGTGGTGACCAAAACTGGATGCAGTATTCCAAGTGTGGCCTTACCAAGGCATTGTAAAGTGGTATTAATACTTCACGTGATCTTGATTCTATCCCTCTGTTAATGCAGCCTAGCACTGTGTTGGCCTTTTTGGCAGCTGCAGCACACTGCTGGCTCATATTTAAGTGATTGTCCACTAGGACTCCGAGGTCCCTCTCACAGTTACTGCTATTGAGCAAGGTACCCCCTATACTATACCTGTACATTTGGTTTTTCTTGCCTAAATGTAGAACCTTGCTTTTTTCACCATTGAATTTGTGTGGTTATAGGTTAAAAGAACTTTATTTTATGTTTTGACAGCTTCAGATCTTCAGATTTTGAAAGAAAATTACTGCTAAGTATTGAAAACACTACAAGAATAAAAAAGAATGATACCATAACTATCTCCAAATCCAGCAGTATTAGAAAAATATATACCACTTAATCCCAAACAATTGTTTTTTAAGACAAGGGAAAGGGCCTTACCTGATATTCAGCATAATTTTTTAAACCAATATTCAGGAAAGGTTTGAAGGCCTCCATGTACTTGAGAAATTCCCCTCCTAACACTGAGCAAAATGAAAGGTTAAAAAAATATGAGATACCTAAAATTAAGAAGTTAATATCCATAGCTCAGATGGATTTGTAGCTCTCAAAACTCTAGGGTTATTAATTCACCCACCCATTTCTCCTTTTAATAACCTAGGACCACAACTGGTTACACCAGAAATATTCAGTAAATAAGGGTTAATATAGTTATTCCCATTCCACAACAGGGCAAAAATATGAAAATATAAATTTATTAACATCTCTAATTTTTCCACATCACAACACTAGCAATAATCGCTGCCTTAACCACAAAAAAGTTGAGAATTCCAGGACATATATTTAACAATGAAAAACCAAATACTAGAGTCAAGATTAGAATATGACCTCCCAATGTTTTTCCCCCGCAAAAATCAATTACACTTTCTTATTCTAAACATTGTAAGGAAATTGTAAGCAGGCTAATATTTCTTCTGTCTATATGTCAACAATTCTTCCTTCCCATATTTGACCAGTCTATTCCCAGTGAATGTGATTTAATCAGATGACAAGATTAAAAGTGTAAGCTTAGATTCAAAATATATTTTCATATCCAGTTTCAGCTCCATCCATTTATGAAAAGTACCATCTTGGAGGAAAATAAATCATAAATAAAAATGCACCTGAATTCTCAGTCAGAAATTTTATTCTATTCTCTTTCTCAGTAAAGTTCTACTTCAAATCTTATCACTTCCTATGTCTCTATTCTGAATTATCCTAAGAAATAAAATTCAGAAATAAAATGTGTCTTCTGTTACTGTACTGTATAAAATAAGATGCATAAATCATTTCCTGTTATTTACTTCACATAATAATCTAATCACAGCAAAACAATTGTTTGGTAAACCCTTCTGACAGCTATTATGCATAAGCACTTTATATAATATTATGAACATTTGTTAAATATTACTTGTTCATAATCAAAACTTATTTGAGTCTGTTCTATAATACCACCTCACTATATTTTTCACTACCTGTATTGGAATCTAACCATTAAAATATCCTTATAATTTTCTGTCATCATCTGATATACCTCATCCAGTCCTTAGCTCACAAATCTCTTCAGCATTTATGTTATGTCAGGACTAATATAGAAGTCCTAAATTTATAGAATATCCCAATTGTAGCATAAAAATAGAATGTGGACAACCCAAACACTTATGTATTCATAGAGCCTTCAATATTTTTAAAAAATCCCTTTTACTAGCAGAGCAAAGCATTTACCTTCTACCAGAGTACTAACAGCCATGAGAGCATCCTCTTGGACGCCTCCTGATCCTGCTGTACTTTGGAACATCCTCAGAAGAGATGCCATCACCACATCTGAAATCTGCAAAGCATCCTGGTGCTGGACTTTACGAAGGACATTCTGTTTGATGAAAAGTGAAAATTTACCTGGAAGTTTTCTTCTACTCCCCCCCATTTCACTTTTAATTAGACTACATTTTCAACTTATCTTGTGAATAGGTATGAATTATGCAATGGGAAATCTATAAGCAAATATTTAGTAATAACTATCTGTTACCTGGATAGATATTCCCCTATAGATGCTACTTTAATCTAGAAGTACTAATTTCTTTAGTATCTAGCAAAATACAATGGAACAATGATAGTTATTTGTTAACTTTAATTGAGCATCTGCTAGGACAGGCTGAATTTACCTGCGCAACAGTTCATAACTTTCCTTGCTAAAATAGTGAGAGGTTCCACCTCTTTTCTTTGACATATTAATTCTGGGACCAGTTGGTGAGAGGTATATATCCAAGGTATTTCTTGTCTTAAACAATGCGCCAATGTATTACTTTATTTTTCTATATACCATTTTTTCATAAATTGCAAAGAAAAAGTTAAATTTGAACCAAGAGGGATTTGATCTGTAAAAAGTCCAATACAGATTTGCTTTCTCCTAAATATTACTGATAGTTCTTATACTGTATGCTTTACAGTATCAAGCTATAACATCTTTATAATCAAGTAATAAATGTTAATTTTTTACCTGCAATGTAGCACAAAGTAAAGACTGAAGATCATTAAACTGGATTCTGTCACTTGTGCTCTGGATATGAGACTGGAGAGAAAATACTGTTTAGTATTTGAAATGTTCTTTAAAACTTTTATCTCTATTGAAGAACTGGTATGCATTTAAAATTAAGTTGATTGGGAATAATAAGACCTACAGCCAGAACTAATTATGATCTTAAGTGTGCATTTGAACGAAGATATTCATTGGCTATCTTTCTGACAGACTGAGAGGTTTAAAAACTTGTGCTATGTTTAATTAAAATCTAACAGTGATGACCAGATTATAGGCATGTGCCTGCAATGGAAAACCCCAGTACAGGTAATAGTGTCCTGCAGCAATTAATATTTTAATTTCAATCTTGACTCAGTCAATTTTTTTACACGAATCATAGAAAGCATGCAAAACATCCATGAAACAAAACATAAAATATACAACTCCCCAAGTTAAGCTTTCCTGTTCTAGAGATCACCCATTTGGGGGGATACTATCACACTTTTCAGCCATTCAAGCTAACCTCCATTTGGAGCACTTGTTGCAGCCGTTCCATGATAACTAAAGTTGTCTTCTGAACAGCAGGATAACAGTCTTTGGCGCTATTTTTCACAATTTCCATAAGAGCTTCATATGCAGCACTCCTTAAGTTATTCTGATGTCCATCAGGCCTAAAACAAAATATAAACAGGAGTAGCAAGAGTACATTAGAGCACAGACACAATTAAATGCTAAGGAACTATCCAGAAGGCTATCCACTGAAGTGGTATATCAATGGAAGGTAGGGTATAATATTCCATTTGTTTTTTGGGGGAGGGATTAAGGCTGGAATGAGGTTTTTTTTATCTGCCATTAGGAATGAATAAGGGCTAGACCACGGGTCGGCAACCTGCGGCTCCGGAGCCACATGTGGCTCTTTGAGCCTTCTCCTGCAGCTCCCAGCCTCCTCTGCCATTGAGAGAGAGGGAGAGGGAGGGAGGGAGGGAGAGGGAGGGAGGGAGAGAGAGAGAG